>BHFT01036736.1:0-14735 GCA_004320025.1 Laticauda laticaudata | reverse complement strand
GGGCTGACGCAATGCATCCTCCCCGCATGTGCAGTGAATGCTCTGCATCTGCTAGGCATCCGCTAGGCTTCCGCTCTACATCTGCTTCATCCACTCGGCATCCGCTTCATCCGCTCGGCATCCACTCTGCATCCGCTCTTTCCGCTGCGCGTCCGCTTCGCTGTGCTCCCCTGGAAGCCCTGCGGATGTGCCATCCAGTTCCATCTGCTTCCATCCGCTAGGCTTCCATGGAGCATCCGCTTTCCATTCTGGCTACGTCCTCCCCCCGTCCATTCCTTTCCATTGTTGTCCGCTCTGGTTATACAAATTCTGGGCACTTTTGAGAGCGGATAACAACAGATGGAACATTTTTTCGTCCGCTGTGTCCTTTTTACAAATGTTTTGCATCCGTTGTCCAATGTGACAGGCCCTTACGCAGTCAGGGGAATGTTTGGTGGCATAGGAAACTCAGAAACGCATAAACATTCATTGAGTTCACTCAACTTTAAGAGCAAGATTATTCCATAAAGAACACCACAAACACTCATAAATCAGGAGTGCCCAGGCACAGATTTTCTGCTGTATGCATAACTCAGGGAGGTTCTCATTAGACACTGTGAATTTCATTAAGGAAAAAAAATGCCCAACCCTATATACAATCTCTGCCATCCCAAATATAGAACTAGGTTAAGGTAATGGAGTCCCTATGGATTTTACTCCACTAGTTGTATTGCCACATCTGTCTTTCAAGACCATTTAGCCAGCACTGTCTGAATACATTTCTGTGGTCACGCAGCCAGCATGACGTCCCGGAGAGCTGTTACCTTCCCACCAAAGTGGTACCTATTTATCTACTTGCATTGGCATGCTTTCAAACTGGTAGGCTGGCAGGAGTTGGAGTTAGGACAGGAGCTCACCCTGTCTTGAACTTGGTCTGTTGGCTTTTCAGCCAACAAGCCTAGCACCTTAACCACTGAGCTTAATATAGATCTAGAGCATTTCTAAAATAACAAATACAATGAAGAAGCTTTCACTTCCCACCTTGGCTCTTGTGCCTTTTAAAATATTGTTTTCAGTGCACCAGAACCACATAAAGAGGAATCCTGGCTGGTTCAACTTACAACTAAAGGAAGAACAGATGGATTGCCTTAGGTTTCCCCCAAGCGTTTGGAAGGGTGTCATCCAAATGTTTAAATACAGTTGGCAATAATGACGGGAAGTGTCAAAATAAAGTGAATTTCACCCCTGACAAATGTCAAGGACATTTGTTGGATTTCTATCTAATGTTAACTCTCTGCCTTTTTTGCAATAAATTGGCTAGATTTTACTATAGGCATAATTTCTGACATACTTCATTGTTTCATTTGAGGTGGGTTGTCCAGGAATTTTTAGCCCCACCCCACCCCCAAGAACCAAGAAAGTCATGAGAATTATTTCTGAGTAGTTTCCTTTATTGTTCCTAACCTACAGACAGAAATCTGGACAAACTAGGTGGACTATTTGCATCATAAAACATATAGTCTGGAAACTGTTAGGGAGTAGCCATCTTCACCCTCTTTCTCAGACACAAACTATTTAAGCTGCCTTGTCTCTTGCTCCTTGGACTCCAAGAATCAAGGGATCCAAAGAATACTTCTGAGCAGCCTCATATGTTGTTCCTATAGACAGGAATCTTGCCAAACGAAATCAGACTACTTGCAACATAAAAATATATAGTCTGGGTACTATTAGGAAGGAGCTGTCTTCACCCTCTTTCTCTCACACAACCTATAGAAATCTTGCCAAGCTGAAGCAACTATTTGCACCACTAAAGATATCCTCAGAATTGCTAGCAAGGATGCATCATAACTCCCTTTTCCATCCAAATGATCTAAGCTTCGCTGCCTCTGGAAGGCAGCCCCTCCCTCCTGGGAATCCAGACTACATCCTACCCCACTAGATGACCCTTGGGCCAGTCACTCACTCTCAGACCGAGGATGGAGGCAATAGCAAACCTCTTCTTAAAAACCTTGCCAAGGACACTTAAGGGATTTGTCCAGGCAATCGCCAGGAATCCAAAACTGATTCAAAGAGTCAGCACACAATGATGGATACCACAGTTAACTGAGTTACTGCTTGTCCTAGTCAACCCAGCAAAACATGCTGGTTTTTCATGATCCCTTGTGCTTCAGCCATCTTTGACAATGGTTGGCCAAACTGGGCAAATGATGAGGATGTTACCCATTCAGTCGTGTCCAACACTTGGCAATTCTGTGGGCCAGGTCTCTCCACACCTTCCGATCTCACTCTGTTTAGTTGTCAAGGACCATCAGAATTCATGCCAAGCCATTCAACACCACAATTGTCCAAGTCTCTGCCCCAATGACTGCCACACCAGAGTTTGAAACAGAGAGCTTTTATGCCCTGGTCCAAGAAATTCTGACATAAGAGCCCAAATGAGGCATGCTTACATTTTGGCTGACTTCAGTGCAAAAGTTAGCAACCATGTGGGAGACAGACATCGCTGGTCATTTTGGACTGAGTGGGAAGGATGATTCGGGAGACTGTTTGGTACGATTTTGCCAAGAACATTGATTTAGGATCACAAATACACAATTCAAACAGCACAAGCTAGGCAGAACCAAAAGACAAGTGTCAACTAAAAAGATACTCCTTTGGTCTTTTTAGCTGCCAAAAAAAGGGAGGGGGAAAAAAAAGGCATTCTTGAAATGCCTAGATAATAAACTTGGCAGCCCAAAGTTGTTGACCCATAAGAAGGTTACTGGAGGGAATGATGGATGACTCTTGGAGACGTATGTATCCCATTGGAGAAGTCACATCCAAGGTGTGGGGGAAAGGCCAGGGTCAAGGGGGAAATGTATGCTGTGATTTAGTATCGGCTGCACCCAGCCACACACCAACATGGCAATTTCTAATAAATCAATTTACTTTTTCTGACATGTGGTTAGAGACTTTTGATTTGAATGAGGGTGGATTTGTTGGAGCCCTGACAACAGGTAGACCTCAACATATAGCAGTTATTTAGTGACAGCACTGAAAAAAGGGTCTGATGACCGATTCTCACGCTTAAACACTTGGAGCCTCCCCACATTCAAAACTCAGACGGTGGGCAGCTGACTCGGGCTTAGGACGGTGGCAGAGTCCAGGGGTCATAGAGTCATCTTTTGTGACCTTCTGATGACCAAAGACATTGGGGGAGGGGAATGGAATGACCAGACAGCTGGTCATTCGCTAAAAGAATGGAAATGACCAGCTGTATCTGCAAAGAATATAAATTCTTCCATTCCAACCATCCAGTCAGGGCTGAAGAAGTTTCTTGGATGAGAAGCGAAATGTCTTCAAAGAAAAGCAAGAAGGTCCAGGGAAAGAAGGAAAGGAAAGGAAAATATCTATGGAGATTCTCAGTCCTTCAGGTCACAGTTGTCCCACAGGTGCTTTTTTCAAGAGGCAACTGTATTTTTCCGTTATTCTTTGAAGACATTTTCTTTCTCATCCAAGAAGCTTCTTCAGAAAAACCAGAAAGTCCAGGTGCCTCTTGAAAAAGCCCTGGGACCACAGCAGTGGGTTTTTGAGCCCTGAAGGGGAGTCTCAAACTCTTGCTATTGCACACTTCAATCCCCCTGTGCTCGACAGAATGGCAAAAAATGTGTTGCATAATCCCACTTCTCACAGGGCTGTTCTTATCCTGGTAAGCATTTATTAGTGTCCCAAGAGTTTGGCTATCATTCAGTTCTTAATACCTACCAGAAGCTTCCCTGGAGCTCTGATAATATGCTTTCTCTTCTTTAATTGCTTTAATGTGGAGCATCAACAGTGATGATGATAATAATGAAAGAAATCCCCCAATCTCCCGCCAACACGGTGAACACTGCATTTTAAGTATGCCACGGTTTCTTTTTCCCAAGACGGTGGTCTTACCCAAATTATCTCTTGAATCCGATGTGGAAACTCAGAGCCGTAAAAAACAGAATCGTTGAGATCTTTTCTGCAGCTATTCAGCGGGAATTATTTCTTACTCCCTTTGTAGCCACAAGTCAGGGGTGAAACTAATTGAAACGAAATGAGGCAATTACTCTGGAAAACAATTTAGGGGTGCAGGGTTGTTGTTTAATCTCAGAGTGCTGATTCAGAGCACGCTACACCATTAGCAAGCAAGGCAAAAAGAAAAGATATCCCAGATTATCATATCATGTTGAATGGAGGTTGCTATTTTTCCTGTCAGTCAAAGGGAAGAACTAAGAATTAAGCTTGGTGGAACATTTTTTTTCTAGTTCACATTACAAATTATCTACAGCATTTGCATTTTCTAAATCCACATGGATTCCAGAATGTGGGTATGGTTTTCTTTACAGTTTCCTAAATTTTGTGATGCTCTTCTTCAATAATGCAGCATTTGACCATAAATAGCTGGCGTGTTATTATGGTGAAGGTTTTGGATCAAACTCAGGCACAGATGTTCTCTGGTTGAGTGTGTCATGTATGCATTCATTCATTCATTCACAAATATATATGGTCATCAACTCATACACAAGTGACTCCACATGGCTTATAACAAGTCCAGTCTATCTCAGCCCAAATGAAGAAAATAACAAGAGTTGGAGGTCTTCTAGTCCAACCCCCTGCTCAAGCTGGAGACCCTATATAATTTGACACAAGTGGCTGTCCAGTCTCTACTTGAAAGCCTCCAATGGTGGAGCCCCCACAACTTCTGGTGGCAAGCTGTTCCACTGGTTTATCATTCTCACCGTCAGGAAATTTCTCCTTAGTTCTAGGTTGCTTCTCTCCTTGGTTACTTTCCATCCATTGCTTGTTGGGGGTAAAAGGAAACCAGGGCATCAAATAACATGATGACATCAATCAAAGCTGACACTCGACAGAGCATAGAACAACTCAAAGAAGTCACTTCTTAAAAACCCCAAGTGATGAAGCACCCATTGGTTAATTGTTGTTAGGAAATTTCTCCTTAATTCCAGATTGCTTCTCTCCTTGATGAGTTTCCATTCTTTGTTTCTTGTCCTGCCTTCAGGTGCCTTGGAGAATAGCTTGGCTTCCTCTTTGGGGCAGCCCCTCAGATATTGGAACATTGTTATCATGTCACCCTACTCCTTCTTTTTATTAGGCTAGGCAGACCCATACCCAATTTCTGTAAAATTCCTGTTTTTCAAGTGGTTTAGTCTCCATCCCCCTGGAGGCTGGAGTTATACCCAAGAGTTGTGTTATGGGGGGGAACAGAAGAAGGAAGTGTTGTGAAGAGCAGTCTTTAAGCAAAGATCACCTGTACGACCAAAGACCCAGATGTCACATTCAACAGGTCTTTATCCTTTCATTCTTTCTTGAACCCTGAGTGGCATGGTGGCCTAGTGGTGACAAGGCACACTTACCTGCTACATGGAAGGTTGAGAATTCAATACCAGGCAGCGGCAAATGTTTTACTATCAGGGCACAAAGAGAAAATATTTGCTGTGAACTCAGAACAGGCATCAGGAAGGGCATCTGGCCAGTAAATGCTCAGCTTCATACAGTCACCCTGACTCCACCTTGAATAAAGGCATTAAACGGTCATTAAAAAAAAAATCTCAAACCCAGGTTCCATGAAAGCAGCCTTTTTTAAGCTGCTAGTTTGCAATCCTTCAGTGAAAACATAACGACAAGATGAAATACTATGGGACCCTGTAATAAGTCATCCCTGCTCCTCTTATTTTTATTGACTTTTGCGGGCATTTATTTTTGGAATATTGAATTATTGTTGTTTTTATCTTTGTACCCTAGCTGTTGTAGCTTGTGGTTTTCCTATGTAAGCAATGGAGGGATTTTTGTTCACAGCAGCCTAGAAATATGTTAAATAAATAAAGCTGTTGGAGGTAGCAACATCTATTGAAGTTCTTCAATCAATGGATAGATCTGATAACAAGAATAGGATTCTATGCTAAGCAACCTCTTAAAAAAAAGCTAAATAAAAGTTTGTTATTAAATGGCTCATTCCACAGCTGAATGACATTCTCCCTGGTTTCTTTACTTCTTTCTCTATTTTCTCCTTTTCTATGAAAATATAATTTGATTTACCTCCTCATATCCCCTGCCAATGACACTCACTAGATTCACTGCCTGTAACTTTTCAGGGCAGCTTTGAAGAATCCTTAGAGAATCTCCTACTTCCTGCAAGTTTAATATCAATCAACTCCTACAACTGGTCACAAACTAGAAAAATGTCCAGAGAACTGAAAGGAAAAAGAAGTTTAAACCAGCCACAGAAAAAATTACTTTGCTTGCTATTTATTTCTTTGACTTCCAATGTTGGAATGGGCTATGCAAATGGATAGATTATAGAGACACAAAGGACAGAAGGGCCAGGGAGTCCAACCCCTGCTAAATATTTCATTCTCCTGTCAGATGGGAGCCAGTTTAGCTTAAAGCCCCTGTCCCATTGCACCAACAGATGCAAAGAGGATGTAAAATGTTAAAAAAAGCTTGCCATCCGTTGGAAAACACGATGCATCCGTCCTGTACTCACTGCATATGTGTTTCATATGCTCTATCCCTCCAGCATCCATCCACTGAGATTTCATCCGCACAAGAAGTTTTGAGCTGCACAAAACTTTGTGAACAGATGAACTTTCCGCCGCATACGATGTACATCTGCGACATATACGGGCAACAAACGTTCTATGTCCGTTATCATCCGTTAAACATCCGCTGTATCCTCTCTGCATCCTCTGGGCATCCTCGCCCCTCACATCCGCTGCAGCTGAAAANACATCCTCTAGGCTTCCTATGAACATCCGTTTAACATCCCCGCTACATACTGCCCACGTCCGTTCTTTTCCGTTCTTTTCCGTTCTGTTTATGCAAATTTTTGCCACTTTTTGGAGCGGATGACAATGGATGGAGCCACCCCCAAAAATTTGCTCATCCGCTGTGTCCTTTTTGCATACGTTTTGCATCCGTCGGCCAGTGTGACCTAGCCTTTAGTGATGAAGGACTCAGGCTAGAAATCAGGAGGCTGCGAGTTCTAGTCCTGCCTTAGCCATGAAAGTAGGCTGGGTGACTTTGGCCAATCACCAGGAGAAGGTAAGTTCTACTTTAGGCATGAGAACCAGCTGGTTGCCAAACACCAGGTGATGGTGAGTTCTAGTTCTGCCTTAGCCATGAACACTGGCTGGGTGACTTTGGGCCAGCACCTATCTATCATCCCAATTCACCTCAAAGTGTTGTTGTGAGGAAAATAGGAAGAAGGAATGTTGTGTGTATATGCAACCATGAGCTAAAGGAAGGAAGGTCGGTCATACGGAAAAGGAGTTTTAGCCATCAATAACTTCGAATATTTATCTGCAGCATTGCTTATCTTAATCAAATAGAGGAAAATCCCCAGCAGGAGTAATTCTGATGCATCATGTTCACTTTTTTCCATGGCCTATTTTGTATGATAGGCAGGAAAATGCATGGAGAATTAAAATGAATATCAATAAAAGAGAATATTTATAGCTCAAGGTTGATCTGTGGGATCCTTGGTGCTCCCTGAGCTTGGTTGGTTTCTTACACAAAGTTTCATGATGCAACGAAGTGACACCATCAGTGCCAGCTGATTAAATTAGCATCTTCTAGGAAAAGGAAAGTTTCAAATGTGATCGACCACCAAGGCAGAATTCATGGGAGAGTTGAAACAAAATAGAAGTAGAGGCAACTATCTGGAGGCAAGATCAGGCACTGGATAAGGTCAAAGTCAAGGATGAAATAATTAAAATACAATAAAAAGGAAATATTTATCTCCTTTTTATTGTGTTTTAACTGATTTCATCATTCACCACAAAGAAGAGAGGTTTGACCTCTTATAGTACATAAAATTATCTGCTACAATGTCCTACCCATCAATGACTACTTCAGCTTCAATTGCAACCATACACAACCACACAATAGATACAAACTCAGGGTAAGCCGCACCAAACTCAATTGCAGGAAATACGACTTCAGCCACAGAGGGGTCAATGTCTGGAATCCTCTACCTGACTCTCCAAAGAAGGGGTTTCCCCAAAAACTTTAACCTTAGACTGTCTCCTATTGACCTCACCCATTTCCTAAGAGGTCTGTGGGGGGCCTGCATGAGTGCACCAATGTGCCCACTGTCCCTGTCCTAATGTTCCCTTTCATTCGTATCCATTTCATGTATTCATAATCATGTTTATACTTATACCTGTTATCTAATACTTGCTTGACAAATAAAAATAAACAAATAAAAATAAACCTATTTTCCAAAGCATCAGATAACAAGTCAAGAAACAATGGATGGAAGCTGATCAAGGAGAGAAACAACCTAGAAGGAGAAATTTCCTAATAGTGAGAACCATCAAGCAGTGCCTTGCCTCTAGAAGTTGTGGGCTTCCATCACTCGAGGTTTTTAAGAAGAAACTGGACATCCATTTTTGTCTGAAATGGTCTCAGGTCTCCTGCTTGAGCAGAGGGTTGGAGTAGAAGACCTCCAAGATCCCTTTCAACTCTATTATTGTGTTCCGAGATGTGTAATCGTGGCTTAACAGCTGGAATACTTCTACAAACAAACTTAAATCTCTGGATTTCAAGGTCATCCCCCAGAAGTTCCACAAAATTTTACAGCCCACGTTAACATTGCTCTCATTAAAATTTCATTTTGAGAATTAATTGTTATTTAGTTCAATATAATTGGAATTGAAATTAACGTACATTAAGTTGATTAAGCGCAACTACCATAGCAGATCATTTCTCCCTTTTCACAAATTAACCATTAATCTTGTGCGACAAGGTACAGGGCAACTTTTTGGGAGGGGTGGGGGGAAGATACAAACATGTGTCTGGGATGCAGCAGGACCATAGATTGGAAATGGTCACCAAAGGAGTCCAAACTGAACACCTCAAAGATCTGCCCAACCTCTTCTTGACCACATCCAGTGAATGGAGCTGATCATGTTTCTAGGCTGTTGTTGTTATTGCATTCATTATGGCTGCCCACTCCAGAAGAACCTCTAGATTTGATCTTGTCCTGTTGCTTGCTAGCAACTTTGCTGGAGATTCCAGATCAAACTCCGACTTTGGTCGAGGCACATGAAATTGTGGAGTTGAACCTTCATAGAAACACCATGTGGGAAAGATAGTCTGCTTCTGTTAGCATGTCTGAATCGATCCTAAAGCATGGAACTCAGGCTTGGATCAAGCTTTGTTCCTGGGACTGGAGAACTTTATTTTGTGGGTGCATCTGAACTCAGGGTTTTCTTTTAGCAACCACTAAATCAAGCAAGCTTCCTCAAATGCAATTGGACCAGGCAGAAATCTGGCTTAGAAAATCAAAACGTGGTTTGAAGCATGGCTGGTTGCCTCATCCTTAAAGCGGCTTCATTTCTTTGGCTCATCCGGTTGCTTTCCACAGATGATATGTCATTCTGGCAAAACTGTATTTGGCTTAAAGTATTTCCACTCACGTCTCTAATAAACAAGTTTCATCTTCTCTTCTCTTTTCTTCCCCTTCCCTTCCTTCTTCCTCCTCCTCCTCTCTCCCTCCCTCTTCTCCTCTCCTCCCATTTTTCCTCCTTCCTCCCTTCCCTCCCCCCTCTTCTCCTAATCCCTCCTCCTCCTCTTTCCCTTTTTCCTCTCTTCTTTCTCTTCCTCTCCTTTGTCTTCTCTTCTTTTTCTTCTCCCCTTTCCCCTCCCTGAAATCTTGGAAGACTGTTATCATGTCACCCCTCGTCCTTCTTTCTACTACATCAGACAAACCCAGTTCCTGCAACTGTTCTTCATATGTTTTAGCCTCCAGCCCCCGAATCATCTCTGTTGCTCATTTCTGCACTCTTTCTGGAGTCTCTACATCTTCTTTTATAATATGGGGACTGTCAGGCGGAGCTCCATTCAAAATCCAGGAAAGGAAGTACTTAGACTCTTTAGTTTAGAGAAAGATATCTTTTTACTGAAAAGTAAAGTGGTTAGCAACCAAAGAATTCTGAATCTGAGGAAATTAGCGCGCAATTCACATATACAAAAGTGATGGAAATGTTCCCACCCCCCAATAGTTCAAAGTACACTTCACAATTAAAAGTCTGTTGAATATGATCATGTGGGCATCTTCAGGTGATGATGTGGTCTCTGTCCGTTGACCTTGGCATTACTTGATAATGTGAGATTGTAGTTGCGGCAGAGAAAAGAAAGCTAAGCAAGACAGAATAGAAACCTAACTCTTAGCTTATGCTCCCCCTCCCATTTATCACAACAGATTGAATGTACACCTCCAGCTCACTTCCCCAGTTATTTACATCTCCCCTCCTCCCCCGCTCCCATTACAGTATGGCAGTCGAAAAGATGCAAAGCAATAGCAGAAGATCTTGAAGGGCTACATTTTGGCCCTCTAGAAAAAGCGAAACTATCAGTCCTATGAAGAGAGAGAGGAGAACAATATAAATACAATTATTAGTCACTACACACATTTACAAAACAACACAATCCTAAGGTTTTTCAGGATACTTGGAACGAAATGCTTTTGACCAAACTTAGGGCTTTAACGTCCGGTTTCGGTTAACCATTCGGCTTGTGAAAAGGGAAATGTTTCCAGGCTACAAGATACTGGGAGTCGAACCCCTCCATTTGCGAGAGTCCAGAATTTCTTTAACTTTCAAAATGTTGTTCGCCTTCAATCAGTATTGGTATGGGGTAGGGTTCAGCCTGGATGGTTCTTTAATTCAGAAGTATGTTCAGGTTTTTAGCAAACTGGAACATGGCAATACACATGAATTCGTGAAGAGTTTTGGGTAAGGTAGCTGGACTGTTTACGGGATTTATAATCCGTTCAATTATGAATGGACCAACGTACTTAGGGACCAAGTTTCTTTGACTTTTGAGTTGGTCTGCAGGTATCTGGTGGACAGGGAAAAACTCTGTCACCCACTTTTATTCTTTCTTGGGGGGACCTTTTCTTGTGCCGCGCAAATTTCTTATGAGCTTGATGGGCCTCATCTAATGCTTTGCGTGTTACTGCCACGCCCAGTTAAGTTGGAGTTTGAGTTATCCACTCATCCAATGAATGGATATTTAGGTTTTTCATGAGGAAGTTCAGGTTTGGGAACGAAATCTTGTCCGGAAGCCCATCTTTAAATGGAGTAAACCCATATGCTGTGTACGGAGTTGTTATATGCCACTTCGGCAAATGGTATAATTCGGACCAGTTATCTTTGTTGATAATTTATTGTAACATCTAAGATACTGCTCTAACACTGCGTTAGTCCTCTCACAGGCCCCCATTGGTTTGGCGGGTGGGTGGGCTGGAGCTCTAACCCCTGGGCAGAGCCTATTAAGACTTCAGGAACTCTTCCAAAAATTTGAGGTAATTGGACCCTCTGTCAGAGTATGCGTTCCGGGACGCGCATGTAACCGTATAGATTATGCCGATATTAAACAGTTTAAGCCAGCGTTTTTAGCAGAGGGAATTCTTGGAACAAGGTATGCCAATGTACTTGTTTGGAAAAACAAATCCAGTACCCCCACGCAAGGGGGGGGGGGCGGGGGTGGGGGGGGGCGAGGGAGGGGGGGGGCTGGCGGTAACAGGGGCGTGGGGGGGGGGGGCGAGGCGGCGGGGGCGGGCTGGGGGGGGTGGGGGGGGGGGAGACCGTGTTTCCATCCACTTCTCGGGCAATTCCTACTATAAAGTCCATTAGGAGATTTCTCCAGGGAGCCATTGGTGCTAGCTACATTTTGTAACAATCCTACTGGCTTACCAGGAGGTCTTCTTTGCTGAAGACAAACTGGACAGCTAGCTACCATTAAGCTTCAATGTCCTTCTTTAAAGTAGGCCACCAGAATTTTCCGCTGAACCAGATGTAAGGGTCTTCACAAATCCGAAGTTGGCCAGCTGCCTTTAGAATCATGAGCCTGTATGTAGTATTTGGCTCCTCAGTACCTTTGGCACATACAACTTTGCACACCACCCAAGCCAAACCATCTCTAATCGCTATAGTTACTTGAATGAGCCAGGAAACCCCCATTTTTCATTTCCCAATGTTTTTTTAAAACAGCTTCTTTTTGTTCGGGTTAGCGTCCATTTGATAAAACCACTTCTTTGTTTCTTCTTTTGGAGCTCTGGTGATCACTGCGAGCGGCTAGATATGTTTGGCTGAGACCCATTGGGCTTATCACCTCCTGCACGTGCTATTATATTGGGTAGTCTAGAGAGAGCACATCCGCCATGAAATTCTTCCCCCCTGGAATGATACTTCAATTGAGCAGAATTGAATCGCTTAAAGTAACTGGGCCAGCGGACTTGTTTAGAGACAGCTTTCCGCGCATTTTTAAGCTTCCTAGATTCTTTGATGATCAGTCCATACCTCAAACGGGTGTTTTTTGCTTCCTTCCAGAAATGTGCTCCAGCGTCAGCAAAAGGCCCAACGAACTGCAAAAGATTCTTTCTCCCAGACGGCCCATCTTCTCTCTGTTTCAGACAGCTTACTGGCTAGGTGTACGCACAAGGATGTAAAGTCCCTTTTCTCATTGAGTTGAAGTAATACCGCTCCAATAGCCACATTCATTGCATCGGCTTGAATCACGGAAAGGAGTGTCCATATCCGGGTGTTTCAGCACTGGTCTGACAAACAGTCTTTAGCTTTTTCAAAAGCTGGCTTGGCACTCCATAGACCACTCCAAGCGGCTTTCCTAAACCTTGGCTTCAACCTCCCCTTTTGTTTTCAAGAGATTTGTGATGGGCATTGCTATCTTAGCAAACGTATGGGATGGAATTGCCGGTAAAAATTTGCAAATCCCAAAAAGCTTTGGAGTTGTTTTCTGGTGCGTGGTGGAGCACCACTCCAGAATGGCACACACCTTCTCTGGATCCAATCTCATGCCTTCAGATGAAATGCGATATCCCAAGATAGTCAATTTTTGTCTTGATGGAATTCACATTTTTGACAATTTAGCATAACAACCTTAGCGGCACACAGTTTTGTAAAAACTCGACCGCCACTAACTTCACATGTTCATCTAAGGTCTCCGTGTAGATAAGGGATATCATTCAAGATAACCAGAACCCCCCCGACTAAGACGTATAAATGTTCATTGTAACATTTGATTGATCATTTGCATGAATACAGGCTGTGGGCCCCTTGTAAACCAAAAGGAAGAACGATTGAATGGAAACAACCCACCGGGCAGTTAAAAGCGGGTCTTCCACTCATCCCCCTCCTTCTAATCGGATCCTGGTTATGTATGCTTCTCTCAAATTCCAACTTTCGTGAAGATCTTTCCCTTCGCTAAATGCGGCCAACATGTCCTTCATCAAGGAAAGGGTTACACGTTTTCCACAGAAATAGCGTTCAAATTTCTGTAATCCACTACCCAAGCCGCTTGGAAACCATTCTTTCTTTTCACGGAACACATACTGGGGGCTGCCTACCCGGGCCTAGCAGGCTGAATGAAACCACGTTCCAAATTTTTATCAATTAAACAATCTTAGCTCTTCCAATTCCCGTGGGTCATAGTAACAACTTTGTTTCGGGAGCTTCACCCCAGGCAAAATTTCAATAGCAACAGTCCGTTGGCCTGGTGAGGCGGAAAGATCTCGTCCGAGGCGCCTTCACTGGAACACATCTTTTAAATCCCAATACTCTTTGGAATTGTTCTCCTCATGTTTTCACGGCTCAGTACCTTGGGAAGCTATTTCAATTAGTCCTTCCAGTGTTCGGTGGGTCTCGGCCCCCTTCCCCTGGCCGCTGCTTGTGCGTATTGCCGCAACAACCCCTTTCTCCAGTTAACCTGGGGTTCATTTCCAGAAGCCAGGGCAATCCCAGCTATTTAATGGGTTGCTCACATCCAAGCGACCACAATAAAACGCAGGTCTCATTCATGCTCTCCCATGATCATTTCTATTGTTTCCGTGACAAAACAGCGGGGCAACTCCAGGCCACTGATCCATCTAGTTGGCAAAAGGAAATGGGCCATCTTCAAAGGTTTTAACGCTTTAGGGCCCATTTTTCTTCACTACTTCCGTGTGATTATACACCTTGTGCACCCAGAATCTAACAGGGCTAGCATTTCCCCTTTGGACCCTGAATTGGGTACCCTCAACTCTCACCGGAATGGTCATAGGGCCCCACGTTGGACTTCTTCCGAAGTCAGAATCCTCCTCCTTCAGGGTTCACTGGGGCCTTCTGCATTCCTCTCCTGCCGGAGGGGCGACCTCTCCGTCGTCGTTTTCAACTTTAGTGCGTGTTTCGCCGAGGCTCGCCTGGGGACTTTTCAGGTTTCTTTCCTTCCTTTTGGTGCCCCCTTTGGCCTCCAGCTTGTGAACTGCTGCAGTATCACAGCCCCGTAGGGACCTTCTTTCCTGGCATTCGAAAGCATGCCGAGGGGTGGGTCTTGCCGGGGCCACCCATTTCCCCTTTTTCCCCTTTTCTGGAGGGATTAGGGGGAAGGGGCCCTTTCTTTTGGAGGGCGGTGGGGGGGAAAACTTGCTCCACCCATAACCTCCCCGCCATTTACTTCGTACATCAATTTCCACTTCTGTCTGCAACAGCAACTAGTACCACGATGCTTGCAAATTTTGGGGGTCTCTTCTAGCAGTGCATCTTTGGTACACATCTTCATTTAGACATCATCTTTAAACAGTTCTATCAGGGCTCTGGGGCAGCCCGGAAATGGCCTGCTAACTGTCTAACATTTCTTGGGCTGTAATCAGCCACAGAACCTCCGCCCCTGTTTTAATGCGTTTCATTCCTAATTCGAGCCTTCGCTTCCCGCCAGCATCTCTCTCTTTT
>BHFT01036735.1:0-25766 GCA_004320025.1 Laticauda laticaudata | reverse complement strand
TATGGCAAGTCCCTGGTTTTTTATACCCTTTTCTCCTTTTGTGTGGGAATGTTCATATTTGTGTTTAATCTTTCAAATCCTGTCAGAGTTTGTCTTTATTCCCGCCAGAGGGCAAACTCCATGGGGTGCAGAAGGCAAACTCTGCAGGGTGGTTTGATTGTATTATCAGTTTTTCCTAATCTCTTTTAGCTTATCTCTTTTAGCTTATTTTAGCTTTTTTATATTTGTTCTGTGGCAATCTGCTGTATGTCTCTTTTGTAATTTATATATTTTTGTGTCTTTTGTCTGTTTGTTTTGCTTATTTGGCATGTCCTGTGTTTCTAAGGATTTTCTTTTTTTATTTGTCTAGCTTTCTTAATTACTTGGGCTTTTGTCTAAAGGGATTCTTTGGTGCCTTTTATTTTATTCCTTTTCCAATGTAAGTTTATTTTATGGCTGGCCTGATGTTCCCTTTGGGCTTTTCCTGCTTGAGAGATACCACTGTGTTCGTGAAGTTCCCATTCCACACTTCCAAGCAGCTTCCATGTTTCTAGTGTCTTTTTCCCCACTTGGAACTGAATCCAGGAAGATATTTCTTTCAATACCAGCACTTGAGATTCTTCATTCTCTGTTTTGTTTATTTCAGTGCCTGCCTTCTTTTTCACTGTAACATGAGCCCAGCACAGAACAAAGAGTCTGTAAACTGCATTGAAATCATTCAAGGTTTTTATTTGAAATTCCTCCATTTCAGCTAAAATGTGAGCTAGCAATTATTTTTTTCTTCTTTTTATTTTATTTTTATTTGTCAATTGCTTACAAGATAATAGGTATAAGTATATATATAGTTATGAATACATGAAATAGGTACATATAAGAAACAATAGGACAAGGACGGTAGGCATGTTGGTGCGCTTATGCACCCCCCTTACAGACCTCTTAGGAAAGGGGTGAGGTCAATAGTAGACAGTCTAAGGTTAAAGTTTTTGGGGTTTGGGGAAGAAAACCACACAGAGTCAGGTAGAGTATTCCACATACATTGACCAATCTGTTTGCTGAAGTCGTATTTCCTGCAATCAAACTTGCGTGCAATTAACCTTGAGTTTGTATCTAATTGTTTGCAATTGTGTTGTTTATGGTTTGAAGACTGAAGTATTCATTGACTGGTGGAAACATTGCAATGTATGATTTTATATGCTATACTTAGATCGGACCGAAGGCAGCGTAGTTCTAGATTTTCTAGGTCTAGAATTTCGAGTCTGATGGCATAAGCTCTTCTGCAATGAGTAGAAGGAGTGGAGAACTCTTCTTGTGAAATATTTTTGGACTTTCTCAACTGTGTTAATATCAGATACATAATGTGGGTTCCAGACTGATGAGCTGGATTCAAGTATTGGTCTAGCAACTGTTTATTATGCTCTAGTTATCAGTGTGGATCTATTTACCAGAGAAAAAGCTAGCGTAGGAATTAAGGTTAACACTCTTAATTGCCTTTGTCTGGCTATGTAGTTACAGTGGGCTCTAGCATTTAAGTCATTTGAGATGAGTACTCCAAGATCTTTGACAGAAGTTTGGATTATCAACAAGATCTTGCTATTCAGCCTGTATTTTATTCTCTGATTTTTTTGCCAATATGTAGGACAGAGCAATTTATTTGTTGAGATTTGAAGTTGCCATTTATTTGAACCAATTCTGATACATAGTCAAGGTCCTTTTTGAAAGGGTAACAGTATTGTCTGTGTTGTGAATACTTTAACATTCATCAGCTAAGAGAACACAGTTGCTCTTGATTATAGTCACAAGAGATATATTTTATGTAGAGCATGAAAAGAGTTGATTCTAGAAACATACCTTAGGGGACACCACTGTGACAAGGTACCGAATTTAATAGGACGCTCCCAATTTTGACCATTTGTTGTCTGTTTGACAGGAATGCTTCTATCCCAGTTATGCAGGGATACTGTATATCCAGAGATATTGTAAGATTTTAAGTTTTTAGGAGTAGTTTGTCGTGTACCACTGAATCAAAAGCTTTACAGAAGTCTATGTAAGATTGCGTCTATTGCTTTGCCCTGATTGAGTTGTGTAGTCAGTGGTCCCCAACCTTTTTTTGTACAGGGACCAGTTTCATGCACGGAAACACTTTTTCAAGACCGACAAATCACAATTCTTTCCCCAATAGTAAAGGGCTTCTTTACTATTTCTTTACTAAAAACATATTTTTATATATATTTTCATCACGATTATTAATTCTTTGTGGCCCGGTACAAAATGATCCATAGACCAGTACTGGTCCGGAGCCCGGTGGTTGGGGACCCCTGGTGTAGTCCATATGTGTATTATGTAGTCCAATTATGTTCAAGGAGACCCAGAAAAACAAGATAAATCAAATGGTGGGATGATTTTTTTTTTTTTACTATTGGTTCTGTGGGCGTGGCTTGGTGGATGTGGTATGGCTTGGTGGGCATGGCTTGGTGGGCATGGTAGGGGAAGGTTACTGCAAAATTTCCTTCCCTCCCCACCCCAATAACCTGCTTTCCAGCTCTGTTCTCCTGTGCAGGGCAGCCAAAGAAGACCCAGCCAATCAGTTGGGACTCAGGAGGCAGAACAATTAATCAGTGGAACAACTTGCCCCAAGAAGTTGTCAATGCTCCAATACTGGTAGTTTTAAAAAAGATATTGGATAACCATTGGTTTGAAATGGTGTAGGTTTTCCTGACTAGGCAAGGGTTGGACTAGAAGACCTCCAAGGTCCCTTCCAACTCTGTTATTCTATTCTAACAGATTTGTGTCCTCCATGTGGCATCCTTTGATGTCATCTTCACTGCATGGATACAATTCTCCCACCCTTTGTCCTGGATGCAATTGCACAACTTGGTCTACTGAATGAACAAAAGTCAGGGAAGGGAAATGTTTCCGCTTACTGAAGGAGCTGGCAGTTTTGAGTTTTGCACAACCCACAAGGTCACTGTAACAGCACAAGTGTGTTGTGATCAATCTGGGCAAAGAACAGGGCCATCTCCTAAAAAAAACTATACTATACTGTACAGAATAGAATACCCCAATCAAACTACCAACAAGACTCCTTTCTAGCAATGATGATGTTACCTAATTGGGCAATGAAATATCTGCAAGCAAACAACCAAACTCAGAGAGCACCAAGGATCCAGCAGTTCAGCCCTAAGCTTTAAATATTCTTTTTTATTGGCACTAAAGGGAATAATCAGAAATTTAGAAAATATAACCTAATTACAAACTACAGAAAAAAGACCCTCGGTTTTCTTGAACATGGGCTAAAACGTTGACCCTGTCAAGGCCAATTTTATACACAGTTATGTATCTGAGTCTCCAGTTTTAGAAGATCACTAAATGAAAGCATACCAGTACAATGCACAACCATGACAACAATGAAGTTAACCCACCCAAGAAGAATAAAAAAATTAAATTAAAATAAGAAAAATAAAGGGGGACTGCTCTACCCCCAACCTAAAAATCCTTTAAAATTGAACATATTACGGTACTAAAGGGTGAGAGTTTGGGCTGAAAGTAACCATGTATTAAATCAGGGGTCCCCAAACTTGGCAACTTAAAGACTTGTGGACTTCAGCTCCCAGAATTATCCAGCCAGATGCTGGGAGTTGAAGTCCACAAGTCTTTAAGTTGCCAAGTTTGGAGACCTCTGTCTTAAATAGTCACTGGTTTAAAAAAAAACACCATACAATACTATATTGCAATCAGATGAAAAAGAAGAGAAGTATCTAATGATAGCATTTTCTCTGTTCATCTTAACAAATGAGGCGATGTTAGCTGTCATACTTTCTTCTTTCAGAGATGTACTTTTCATTCTTAATCATTTGCTTCTCAGTTATTTAAAATAAACCAACCATTCAGGTTCAAAGTGTTACCTTGTTCTTTGAACACCAAGAAAGGCAAAGAGTAACCAAAGTGCGTTTCATCATGGCAGATTGTTTTATTCTAGATTCTTCTCATAAAAAAACCCCCAACCACCCTATTTTCAAAATGCAAGAAAAGTTGTCAGATGCTCGACAATAGTCACTTTCCTTCTAATAATATTGTCATAAAATTAATTAACTCAAATGTCATTCTGTTGTCGAAGTAGGCACTCTACACAAGAGCCCTCAAGTGTTGCTGTGTGTTTTGTTTTGTTTTTTTAAAAAGGGCTCAATAAAGAAGCAATCCTATTTTCCCCCAGAAATTCACTTTTTCTAGTAGAACAGAATGAAAGGAGGGCTCTCAAAGCATGGTGATGACCTTGAGAAAGCAAAAAAAATATCTCTTCATTTTTCAGAGTATGTTTTACCCTGCTCATTTTTGCACATTCTTCACTTCTCTTCATGTAGGGTAGCTGTTACCATTCTCATAAAGACTGGAAACAGATGCTGGGGGCATCTGCTTGCAATTTCTACAATATGTTCAGAATCTGCAGATGGGAGTAGTAGGATTGCCCAAAAAGTTTCACTTGTCTTCTTACAACCTTGAGCACTTCACCAAAGTTACCCATCTGCAAAACACATATGATTTAGGAAAGAAGGTGTCCTTTTCCAAAGATCACACTCTGAGCTGCTGGTCTCAACAACAGGGTTACTCTATTCCAAGGGTCTTCAAACTTGGCAAGTTTAAGACTTGTGGACTTCATCTCCCAGAATTCCTGAGCTAACATGACTGGAGCAGGAATTCTGGGAGTTGAAGTCCACAAGTCTTAAAGCTGTCAAGTTTGAAGGCCCCCTGCTCGAGTCCAACCTGAGCCAATTTCAAACTTGTGGACTTCAGTTCTCAGAATTCCTCAGCCAGCCTTGCGGACTTGTGGATTTCAACTTGCAAATAAGCCCTCAAGTCTTAAAGGGGCCAAGATTGGACAACCCTTCTCTAGACATTTTAACAAGAGGCAGAGATGAAATCCAGAAAGCAACTAGATGCAAACTGACATTAATGTTAAAACTCAGTGGTCTGTCTAACTGGACAACCCCATGACTTTATCTTCTCTTACAAAGGTCTTCAAACTTAGCAAGTTTAAGACTTGTGGACTTCAACTCCTCAAATTCCTGAGCTAACATGAATGAAGGAATTCTGGGAGTTGAAGTCCACAAGTCTTAAACTTGTCAAGTTTGAAGACCCCTGTTCTGTAACATAGGTCTCAGGTAGAGAAGTGTAGCATCTTCTGACATATAATGGTGAGCTTCTATCAAAATTCCTACTCTTTGAGCAACAATCCTCTATGCCCCCCAGTTTTCATTTTAACTTGCTGTGATATTCAGTGGTGCAGTAAGATGGCAATAATCACTGGGAAAAGTTGAGAACTCAAGATAATGATGTTGTCTTGAACATCACAAGTTTTCTTCGTCCCACCCTACTCCTAGAAAAATGAAATATCTTAGGAAATATTAAAAAGGCAGAATATTTCCTCTAAAAAGAGTAGAAACTCAGAAGCAGAACCTCATCTCAGAAGCTCACCCCCACCTTTGTTAATGGGTGGTCCATTAAGGCCAGGGACAGAATATTTTATATAACAAAGATCTCCAGGTACAGCTATAGGCATTTCCCAAAGCCCTTTCATCACATCATCATCCAGCAAGGCTCAACCAAGCCTGGGACTCAGGACAGCCTACAGAGTTGCCCCTGCATGGCCCCATGGGAGTCTTGACAACCAATCAGAATACAAGTTTAAATTCAAATCCCAATAGAGGGTATAAAACCCAGGCACTTTCAGCATCTCAGTCCTTCCTTCTTTGGAGTTCCAAGCCATGTGATCCTGTCAACCATTAAATCATCTTTCCAAACAGCCTCCATTTTTTCCGTGTCTTTTTCCCCACTTGGAACTGAACCCAGAAAGATAATTTTTCCAACAGTTCCAATGATAGATAGATAAACAATGGTCAGCCTAAATTAATGCATTTTCAAAGTTTGTTCTATCAGCCTCCTACCCTTAAATCCCTTCCTAGTCTGTCTATTGTGTTACCAGAGGTTTAGCCACAGCTGCCCTAACCCTCACAAAGATAAATGGGAAGCTAAAATAAATGGATCCAGTTGCAAAGAGTCCTGCAGCCTAACTCCCTTCTTCCTCTTCAATAAATCTGTTTAATAAGATGCTGGAAGAATGGAGTTTTCTTGTTAATGAAGTAGGAGTTTGACTGAATGTACTGAAATTGATGGCAACTGTAACAAGGATAACATTCAGCAAAGTGGGGGCTGGCTCTCCAGAAATTATTTCCTTCAAGGTACATGGAAACACAGTTGTCTCAGCTGCTATTGCTAGATTGATGTCAAAGGTGACCCATGTTGCATTAGACCATTTCATGATTGGTATTATGCAAATAAAAGGTGGCTGATTCTGAAATTTGTTATAGCAATAGCACTTAGATTTATATACCACTTCACAGTACTTTACAGCCCTCTCTAAGTGGTTTACAGATTGCAATGGTTAGCCGGCAGCAGGTGCAGATGGCTAAGGAGAGCAAGGACTCAGATGAGGGGCCAGGACCATTACGGAGTGGACTGCTGCCTTCAGAGATTGTGGGGGCAGCAGCATGAAGAAGGTTCCGAGGAGCCTGTGCCAAGTGTGCGTGCACGCATGGCTGCTTGTAGAAAAGAACAGCTGCAGCAGCACGGGAGTAAGGCTGGCAAGGTAATGGCCCTTCCTTCAAAGAGATAAAAGCCAACTATGAATCGGACGTTCTTTGCAGGAAGCAAAGACGTTTTGAAACTTGAGCCTCATGGACATTGCAGTTATCTCATTTGGTATTTGAAAACTCTTATGAAATATTTCTTAAGCCCCTGTCCCACTGCACCAATGGATGCAAAGAGGATGTAAACATTAAAAAAAGCTTACCATCCATTGGAAAACGCTATGCATCCCGTTGTGTACTCACTGCATACGTGTTTCATACGCTCTATCCCTGGGCATCCCGTCCACTGAGATTTCATCCGTGCAAAGAAGTTTTTGAGCTCCACAAAAATCTTTTTGAACGGATGAACTTTCTGCCGCGTACGATGTACATCTGCGGCATATAAGGCAACAAATGTTCTATGGCCATTATCATCTGTTAAACGTCCGCTGTTATCCTCTCGGCATCCCACTGGCCATCCCCTCAACTCACATCCGCTGCAGCTGAAAATGGAAAGAGGGAGGAAACAAAAGGTACATGGAACGTCCACACAGCGTTAGTAGCATGGAAATAGAAAGGATGTAAGGATGCATCTCGTATATAAAGGATTAAAACAGACAAAACGTTTGTATCTGGGATGTATCTCAGATATTTAGGATGTCTGGAGGATGTCTAGAGTATGTAGAAGGACACCTAGCGGACTACCGATATTTCCTATAAAAAGGGGGAGGAAATCACCTGGATCTCAGTAATGAGTCCAGCAGCCGTGGTGTACAGACCTCTTCACCCTTGGTCTTGGTCTTCCACATCATCCATTGTTCTCCACCATGGATCATGACACAGTCCGTATGGTAGCTGCGATCATTCATCACCAGAACCAAACCTGTTCAGACTGTTTCACCTTTTATACACAAGGGAAAGAAGGAGACGTCCAAGGAGCTGTGTGGGTCCGAGGATGGACCATGAGAAGAATGGAGTTTGGACTGTATGACCAGTTGATGGTGGAGCTGAGGAATGAAGACCCTCGTGCATTCCATCACTTCATGAGGATGCCACCAGCCATGTTGACAAACTTATAGAGCGTCTGAGACCCAGGTTGACCAAGCTGAAAGCACCAGCTTCCATCTTAACCTGGACCCTGAATGAAGGTGGCACCTGACTCTATGCCACCTGGCTCTGGAACCACATACAAAAAACATGCAGTATGCCTGGAGGGTGCCAAAAAACAACATCAGCAAAGTGGTCAGAGAAGTGGTGCAGGCCATCATCGAAAGAATATGTGGAGGAGCTCCTCAAGTGTCCCACCACTGAACAAGGCTGGAGGAAACTTCCAGAAGAGTGGTATCAGAGGTGGAACTTTCCCCACACCGTTGGAGCCATAGATGGGAAGCACGTGCCCTGCAAAGCTCCAGCCAACTCAGGGTCCACTTATTTCAACTACAAGGGTTCTTCAGTATCATCCTCTTTGCCATGGATGATGCTGACTACAAGTTCATTGTACATCGAAGCTTCAGGCAATGGATCAGCTTCAGATAGCCAGGTATACAACGCCAGTGACCTCAAGGATGGCCTAGAACCAACCTCATCATGGGTTTTCCAGATCCAACCCCCTACCCAATGACACACAAGATGTGCCCTACTTCATTGTGGGGGATGACGCCTTCTCCCTCAGAAACCTACCTCATGAAGCCCTACACTTCAAGATACCTCACAATGTAAGAGGAGGATCTTCAACTACAGGCTGTCCAGGGCATGACGGTGGTGGAGAACAC
This sequence comes from Laticauda laticaudata, assembly GCA_004320025.1. Lineage (NCBI taxonomy): Eukaryota > Metazoa > Chordata > Lepidosauria > Squamata > Elapidae > Laticauda > Laticauda laticaudata. The sequence goes on along the minus strand of BHFT01036735.1, from coordinate 17,395 downwards.
CTTTGGCATCCTGGGCAACAGGTTCCAGATACTTCTCACCACCATGCAGTATCACCCAGAGAACTGTGAGGAGCATCGTGGAAGCTTGCTGCATCCTGCACAATCTCATGCACTCCCACTACCCAGTGTTGCAGAACAGACTTGTCAACCGTCAACAAGGAATGGGGACATGGAGCCTGGTGAATGGAGGCAAGGACGAAACCTGAAAGACACTGTGGATGTGCAAGCCCCAACAGAGCTTCATGTGAAGGGAAGAAGCAGCGCAACCTACTGAGACACTGGTGCAACTCCCCAGCTGGAGCAGTGGAGTGGCAAGGCAGGATGATAGATGATTAATGGATGCTTCTTTGAGCCTGTCTCATAACACTGATGAGATTGTGCCAGTATGTTGAGTGGTCTACAATGAATAGGGCATTAATAAAGAGCTTTGTTTATTTTGAAATGTGTGGATCAATGAATAAATTGTTATTGATTATAAAAGATCCATATGTGTGGCAGCTGGAAGGTGGACCATACAGTCCCACTATGCTTGCACTGGAGGCTTATCTATCCACAACTATCCTTATTTATCCCACAACTTCCTTATCTGTCCCACAACTATCTTTATCTATCCCCCAAGCATGCAAAGGCTTAACCATTTTGTTCAAGGTTTTCACCACACTTATTTTTCAGTAAAAAAAATGACCAAGTGTCTCAAGCAAAGATAACCTTTATTAAATTTCTTAGGTAACTTTTATGACTTTATTAAAGAAGCAAAATGAACAAATAAACTGAATTAAGTGTGTTAAGCAAAGATAACCTTTTATTAACTGTCTTAAGTAAACTGTATGACTTTATTAAAAAGCAAATGAACCAAGTAAAGTGTCTTAAGCAAAGATAAAGTGAACAAGTAACAACTCAGTCCTCTGGAACTATTCTCATCACTCTGAGGCGTGCCCATGGTCACAGCTTGTCAAGTGCCCAGGGACTATGGAGGTGGCTGAGTGCTAGTCTGAGGCGCCATTGGGGTGCTTGGCCCTAGAGTAAACAGGGAGATTGTGTTCAGGAAGCTCTCAGAGAGCTGACTCAGTCCCATGAGGTTGAGAGGCCCTTCATCAAGTACCTGAGATATGAGGCACAAGACTGATGACAGATTGTCCATTGAGGGCTTGGCTGTGGGGTGGAGGAAGGAGGAGTGTAGTGGGGCTGTCTGGTCTGCAGCTGGGTGAGGTGTGGCATCCGTGGCGTGCGATGAACCTGGGCCTGACTGGAAGGTCTGCTTCTGCTGTGGAAGTCCTGGTAGTCGTAGCCTTGGTAGGTGAGGGGCTGTTGAAAGCCGTGGAAGGGTGTGACATCGCCTGGGGTGGAGAAGCAGACCTGGACTGGTAAGGAGCAGCTTCAGCTGGGTCTTGAGGGTTGTGCAGAAGTGCTGTTATCTTCTCCTTCATCACCTGTACTGGGCCTCGGGCAGGTCCCTCAGGGTCTGGCTCACGTTAGGTGATGAAGATGTAGCAGCCCGAGGATCCTCTGTCCAAGTGACCACTGAGAGAGAAGTTCTGTGCTGGTTTCATTGTGTCCCTGATTTCCAACAGCACACTGTGTTCTGGCCCTCCAGTCTGCCTCTCTGCCTGCATCCTGTGGAGCTGGGTGTGAGGGTGGTGTGGGTTGGTCTCTGGTGGCTGCTGCTTCTTCCTCCATTTGTGACAGGGGATCTCCAAGTCTGCCGGCATGGGGAGTGCAGCTGTCGGGGGGGTCTTGCTGTGGGGCCCTCTGAAGACACTTGCCTGGACAGGCTGCTGGCTCCTGGCTGGAAGAGGACTGGCTGTCTGTGGGCTGTCTGAGGGAGAGGGGTGTCAGAGGGGCTGCCTCCTCGGTGGTGGAACCTCACCCTCCAGGAACTGCACTTGGCCATGACGTACATCTCCCGGTCATTGAGCTTGACAGCGGCCTGCCAGATTTTTTGAGGTGTAGCTTGCCATACCAGTGTGCATGTGCTTCCACCATCACAAGGATACATCTGCAGTGTACCCCAGGCTCTCTGCCTTGTCTCTCCAAGCTGCCTGGTTCTTTCTTGGTTGTTGCGATAGAGTTGTGGCCCTTTCTCCAGAGGTACTCGTTCTCCTCAGCCATTCCAGCACCTCCTCCTCAATGGTCCTCGGAAATGGTGTACTGTTTCCCTTCTCCCTTCTCCTTCCCTTGCCTCTTCCTCCCTCTGGCAGGGGCTTCAGCAGGGCTTCAGGGGCTTGAGCAGCAGGGCCTTCAGCAGCAGGGCTTTGAGGGCCTTGGGGCTGGTCCACCACAGTAGCATAGCACAGCAGCAGCAGCAGGAGCAGCAGCAGAAGCAGGAAGCAGGTAGCAGGAAGCAGCACCAGCAGCACCAAGCAGCACCAGCAGTGGCACCAGCAGCTCAGAGTCAGTGCCGGGGGTGGGATGCTGGTTCTGTCTTTGCCAGGGCTGGCACAAATAGGCCCCGGCTTCTCTTCTTCCCTGACTGATGAACCATGGTGTTTTTTGAAGATGTATGTGGCAGCACATCTTTCCTCTGAATGCTGACTGCGTGCGAGCTGCATCCTTTTATATCTGCAGAGCTGACGCAATTCATCCTCCCCGCATGCGCAGTGACCGCTTTGCATCTGCTACGCATCCGCTATGCATCCGCTATGTTAAGATAGCAGTGGGATAGATAAACCTCCAGTGCAAGCATAGTGGGACTGTATGGTCCACCCTCCCAGGTGCCACACATATGGCCTTTTATTATCAATACTAATGTAATCATTCATCCAACACTGTCAACATAAACACAACTCTTTATTAAATGCCCTGTTCATTGTAGGCCCACCCAACATACATGGCCCAATCTCATCAGTGTGTGAGACAGGCTGAAGGAGCATCCATTAGTCATCTATCATCCTGTCTTGCCACTCACTGCTCCAGCTGGGGAGTTGCCACCGGTGTCTCAGAAGGTTGCGCTGCTTCTTCCCTTCACATGAGGCTCTGTTGGGGCCTTGCACATCCTCAGTGTCTATCAGGTTTTGCCCTTGCCTCCATTCCCCAGGCTCCATGTCCCCATTGCCTTGTTGACGGTCCACAAGCCTGGTTCTGCCAAGACTGGGTAGCGGGTGCGCATGAGATTGTGCAGGATGTAGAAGGATGGTGGCTGCCGAAAGGACTTTGTCACAATCCATGGTGGACATGACTGGATGCTGTGGAAGAGGAAGAGCAGATGAAGGCTGCGAGGTCTGCACAGCTTGGCTTCTGTTCTGAAAGTGAGATGCAGGCGAGTTGCTCCCCCTTTTTATCGGCAGTATAGGTGTCCCTTTGCATCCTCTAGGCATCCTCTAGGCATCATGTAGACATCTTTAATATCCGAGATAGGTCCCCTCTGCGAACGTTTTTTCCATTTTAAACGCTTTGTTTCCGTGGTGCATCCGTGCTGCATCCGTTCTGCATCCGTTCCCGTCCGTCTCCGCTTCCTCCCTGTGTCCGAGCGGATGCGAGTTGCGCGGATGCGTAGAGGATCCTAGCGGATATAGGGGATGCGTAATGGATGCGTAGGGATGCGTAGCGGATGCGTAGCGGATGCAGAATGGACGAACTGGATACATTTTCCGCGCAAAAGTTTTGGGCAGCCCAAAACTTTTGGAGGCGGATGAAACGTCAATAAACGGATGCTGGACGGATAGAGAGTAAGCAAAACGGAGGCAGTGAGTACATCGTGTTTTCAACGGGATGAGCAAGCTTTTTTTGTCCGTTTTACATCCTCTTTGCATCCGTTGGTTCAGTGTGACATGGGCTTTAACCAGGGATTCATAAGACTCATGAAAAGGTTTCTGTTCCCTTTGGTTATTGTTTATTTTGTTGGAAAAGGGTTTGGGTCAGAATACAGAGTCAGCCTATTGCCACACACACACACAGCAATCTGGGTTCTCATTTTACCGACCTCAGAAGGATGGAAGGCTGAGTCAACTTGGAGCCAGTCTAACACTCTGAATATTCAAAAAAAAATTACTCCTCCCCCTATCCTCATTAAGGAGTTGACTATTAGTCCCATACCAAATGAAAAGAAGGACTAGAGGTGACACAATCGCAGTGTTCCAGTATTTGAGGGGCTGCCACAAAGAAGAGGGGAGGTCAAATTATTTTCCAAAGCACCTGCAGGTAGGTCAAGAAGCAACAGATGGAAACTCATCAAGGAGAGAAGCAACCTAGAACTAAGGAGAAATTTCCTGACAATAAGAACAATCAATTGGTGGAACAATTCACCTCCAGAAGTTGTGGAGGCTGTTGGAGTTTTTTAAGAAGAGATTGGAAGGATTTGTCTGGAATGATATAGGGTCTCTTGGAATGATATAGGGTCTCTTGGAATGATATAGGGTCTCTTGGAATGATATAGGGTCTCTTTCAACTCTGTTGTCTATCCATTGGCTGTGTTTCTGAACAATAATTCCTACCCCATCAATGTTTATTTTCTTAAAAGTCAAGCGGCAACAACCACCACATAGCTCTTTGCATTATCAAGTGACAATTCCACAGTCAACCAGCCGTAATTCTTAAACCCCAGTTAGTAAACATTTTATCTTAGCCAGATTTTTTCCAGTCCGGTTCTTCCATTCCTTGGGGCATGGTTTATGCTCACCTGCTCTGTTTGCTCCTAATTTTCTTATTCCTTCCCTGTTGAGTAGCCCAATCCTGCAAGTCTGAAATCCCCTGTTGATTTCGATGGGATGTGAATGGTCACAAGTCATTTGAGGATTTCAGCTTTAATTTCCACCAAGGGGCCCAGATTTATGAGAGGGAAGGGGTTTTCCTCCTCATGAATAGGCAGCAACAGAAAATTAAAAGTCGTAAAAAAATGAAGTTATGGAAAGAGCTCTTAATAGAATATATGCGGAAAAATAGTTGATAAATGACAGCTGAATGCAAGGAGAGTCAGGAGAGGCAGTTATAGAAGATATTCAAAAAGTAGGAATGTAAAGCCTACAAACTTGAAAGATGGCAGGTAGGTGTTCACGAAGAAAGGATTTTTTCTTGGCTTCTAGGTGCTCACTAAGAAAGGATTTTTCAAAATGATCATCAGAGCATTAGTATCTCCTGTATTATTATTAACACGCTCTGATGCTAAGGAGTTCTACTCCCCCTCCCCACCTGAAAAGAAATCTATTCCAAATGCAAAACACAAGCAGAGAATATAAGTTTCAGTTTTAGTTTCACAGCAGCAACTAGCTTTAGTATAGAACAGTTGAGCTAAGCCACGCCCAGGCTCCTTGTTGTCTTCTTGCTCACACAGCAAATACTGCTTCAGTTTCCAAACAGCCCTCAACTCTCTCACACACTGACAGGATGCTAGCCAGATGAATACCAATGGATGCTGGTAGGCAGAGGCAGATTCCCCCCCCCTTTATTTTCCACCCCCAAAACTAAACCTGATCACATAGTTTCATAGCGAAGCTATGTGAGGTGACAAACTTCAGTGTCACACTGCATCTAGTGTTGCTTCAGGAGTGAACAAACAGCCCATATCCAGAGTGTGAGGAGATTCAAATTTAATGCCACTTTTAGAAAAATCAGCATGGATGAATGTCAAAAAGAACATGTGTCCATGTGGAGCAGGGCAAAAAGCATCTTATGTAAAATATACTCAAACCTGACAATGTTATATCCACTCAGAAGAGGAGGGTTAAGCTTCTAAGAGGACAGATTTCAGATTTATCTAGAAAGACTGGTGGCATCTGAGGGAAGGAATCAAAAGAGTAACTAGCCTCGAGCAGAGTTGTTAAACTCAATTTCATTGAAGGTTGCATCAGGGCTGTGGTTGACCTCAGGAGGCCGAGCAGGTATGGCCAACTGAGTGGGTGTGACCAGCTTGATGCCACTCACTGGGTGTGTCCAATTGGGTAGGTGTGTCTAACTGGGGGAGCGTGGCCAGGTTAACGCCACTCCCCAAACTACTGGCATGTTTCCTCTTCACATTGGATAGACAGGGCCGAAGCCACATTGGCCTGATGTTTCCTCTTCACATTGGGTAGACAGAGCCCAAATTACATGAGCTGGCCCCTTATATTTTCCAGGATGGCCCCATGGGCCCGATCCAATCAAATCACTGGCCAGAACCGGCCCACAGGCCTCATGTTTAACACCCCTGGCCTAGAGTCTACATAGCCACAAACAGATTTAAGTTCAACCTCTCTTGAATTCCATTCACACTTATCTTATGTCAGAATAGTGCTGTTAGTTGAGCAGATTCTTATGCTTAGGTATGATTAGAAATAAATCGGTTTAACTGGAACATCACATGTGGTCCTAATCTTTTGTGCCTGACATTTTTGTCTTCTTTTCCTCCCTTCCTGTGGAACTATTGTGATCCACAAAAAGGAGCTACATAACTTGGCTAAGATCTGCATTATCTGGTCGGTCATCTGCACCTCTATAACTGTCTGGTTTGGTTCTGCAACCCAACAGGACAGACACAGACTCCAGAGGATAATTAGGACTGCAGAAAAAACAATGGCTACCAATCTGCCTTCTTTTGAGGACCTGTATACTGCACGAGTCAAAAAGAGGGCTGTGAAAATATTTATAGACCCCTCACATCCCGGACATAAACTGCTTCAATTCCTTCCCTCAAAACGACGCTGTAGAGCATGCACACCAGAACAACTATATACAAGGACAGTTTTTTCCCCGAATGCCATCACTCTACTAAACAAATAATTCCCTCAACACTATCCAACTATTTAAAAAGTCTGCACTACTATTACTATTAATTTTCTCATCACTCCTTATCTCCCATCCCATTCCACTTGTGACTGTATGACTGTAACTTTGTTGCTTGTATCCTTACGATTTATATTAACTGTTTCCTAGTATGATTTGATTATTTATTGTATCCTATGACTATTATTAACCGTTGTACCTGATGATTCTTAATGAATGTATCTTTTCTTTTATGTACCCTGAGAGCATATACACCAAAGACAAATTCCTTGTGTGGCCAATCACACTTGGCCAATAAAGAATTCTATTCTATTCTTTTCTAAAAGAAGAGAGGCTTGCATGTAGGTGTTTTCTGAAGTCATGATGGAGGTAAGACCTTTTCATTATGGAGTATCCTGACTGAGGAGGTCCAAATACAGAGAAATCTAAGTTCCTAAACATGCTGTTGTCACAGAACATCTAAGAGTTGTCAGGTGGCAGCATAGGATCTTAGTCTATGAGCACCTTAATAGGTCTGCCTCCTGGCAACTGCCCAGCCTGTCAAACCTGTGATGGAAAACTGAAGAGAAACTGTGGAAGATGCCAGATTAAAGACATCTCAATAACAGAAGACTATGTAGAACTGCCGTTTCCTCCTTCAATGACATTAATCAGCAGCATTACCAAGCAGAGAAAGGAAATTAGGGCAGACAGAGCTCATTTACTTGCAGTGTTTTTTTTTTAAAAAAATGCTTAAAATAAACATAGTTATTAATTGTGGAGCTCAAGCAGAAAGGAAAAGAAATGCCCAGCAGTCTAGGGCATTTGGATTAGATGGCTGGACTACTAGGAAGTCCTAAATAAATAGTACCTTCCTTTCAGCTTGTTACCACAACTGTGTACAATTACATTTATTGCTGTATGCAAAACAAGGGATTTAATTTATTATCTCAGCAGTGCCAATGTTAAATAAACCACCAGAACAGAATAGGGAAATAACCATTGAGAGCAATCCAAAACAGAAAAGAGTATGTTTGCTTTATCGCCATGAAGACCTGCATACAAAAACAGAGGTGAAAGCAAGGACAGTCCTCCACATAATCCTATTATGATGCAAAAGCTAATAAGACAACTTTCAGGTTGCTCATCCTTTGATGCAGTAGATTAAACTTCAACCTGTCACTTCAAACGCAAGCTAGTGCATTTTAATCAGAGTGTATTTTTGAGAGAGCTACAGAGAAGGATCTCATGGAGAGAAGGACCCACAAGATCCTTCTGCTCCTTCTATTTGCCCACCATGTGATCCTTCTACTCATTCCACTCACCATCCACAATTCCATTTCACTGTAAGCTTTTCAAGAATTTTCTTTGAATTTGTGATGACCTGGGGTGTGGCACAAAGGCAACGCAGCCAGAGAATGAGTCCCTTTATTAAGTTCCAACTTTGCCCCCAATGTTCTGGTTACTCTCCGGTCTGGAGAAAAACTCTTCCAGGAACCTGCAACAGCCTTTGGCTGCAGATATTCCAGTCCAAACATTGAAAACAGAAAACTTTAAATTATAAATCCAACAAGTCAAGATAAGGTAATAAATCCAGCAGGGCAAGATAAGGAATTCCAGAAGTAAAGTAGCACAGCAATAAATCAAACCAGTTGAGAGGAATGTTAGGAACTCAGATAACAGCAGCCAACACAAGATAAATGCAGTGGTTGTTCCTGACAATCGGCCCTTCCATCTGCCTCTCCTTTAAACTCCCTCCCCAAGTGTGCCTTTTGAAGGGAATCAGGGCCTTTCCTCCCCCATAAGCCACTCAACCCATGTTGCTTTCTTCTCCATTCTTCCCTGTGTGCCCTCGAATGAAGAGGCTCTTGGTCTTCATCTGAACCCCCTCTCCCTTGTTCTACCTCTTTCCTGATCTACCCAGCCTGACTTTGCCCTTTCCCAGTTTCCTCCACAGCTAATGGAGCCACTCCAACATTCCCTGTCAGCTGTTCGTCTTCCTCCTCAGAGTCAGACTCCGATGAGGGCAAAACAGAATCTCATTTCCAATGGGACAAGTTTAGTGGTACAATGGACCCAACACTCACAGAATTTAGTTGCAGTGGTACACTTTTAAGATCAAATAAGGAACTGCACCAAGCAGGAAGTTCTTCCCTGCCATCAAAGAGGATGAGCCAAAGAATGAAAATGAGATTTTTGCCAAAGAAGTTACAGTGGAGTGATCGGTTCCCTGTGGATTCATGTTTCCTGCCTTTGCTCTTCCCACAAAGGTTAGAACTATTTATATTGTCAGCAGGACCTGCATAATAATTAAAGGTGGAACATATAGTCTAAATCATGCTATTTGCTAGCCTTTCAATGCAGACACCCTTATTAATAATCCGTGCATTCTTAATGTCATTAATAGCTACTTGAGATTGTCATTGAAACATTTAGTTTTCTACTGTCCCACCAAAAGTACTGAACAGATATATTCATAATCTGTTCATTGATTGCCATTGTAGATTAGACACACCACCCCTGCTCTCATTTTTTTTTATTTGTTAGTGCATGTGGTGGTACCTTGGTATTCAACTGCTTTGAAACTCCTTGTTTGTTTGGTACTCAAGGCACAAGTTAGAAATAGTTGGCCTCAGCTGCCTTGGGACTCACTCCATTATTCCTTTTGTGAAAGTTTTATTTGGTTCTCATGGTTTTAGGTACTTATTACACCTCGCAGAACCAATTAACATGGTAGCTAAGACGCTGAGTGGCTAAGATGCTGAGCTTGTTGATCAGAAAGGTTGGAAGTTTGGAAGTTTGAATCCCTACCACCACGAAATGGAGTGAGCTCCCGTTACTTGTCCCAGCTTCTGCCAATCTAGCAGTTCAAAAGCATGTAAAAATGCAAGTAGAAAAATAGGGACCACTTTGGTGGGAAGGTAACAGCGTCATGCTGTCATGCCAGTCACATGACCATGGAGACATTGTCAAACAGTGCTGGTTCTTCCGCTTTGTAACAGAGATGAGCAGCACCCCCTAGAGCCAGAAAGGAGTAGCACATATGTGTGAGGGGAACCTTTACCTTTACCTTTATTGAGTACCGCTGTACTTGTAGATTCACACCCAGTTCAAACCAACCTTGTAGCCTTGTAATTTTAAAGAGTAGCCTTGCTTTCTCCAACACAAATAATCAATTGTGCCTGCAATCCAACGGTGTTCACAATCTCAGCAGTGTTCTGTTGGAAAAATATCATCCATATTTGGTAGATTAAAGAGTTTTTGTGAACAGTATATGAAGAATTATATTTAATGAGCACTAAGAGGCCAAGCAGGCACAGGATGCAGCTCACTAAGGGCATAGAAGGATAAACCTTTCCAGGCTGGAACTAAAATTAGGCATTTATTTAATTCTGATTGGTTTGAAAGACCTTAAATGGGAAGGCAGGTAGATTTAGCCGAGTGCAAACCTAGTCAACTATAACATTCAAAGACCATTTGGATTACAGAAGGTTTTAAGTGTCAACTTCATGATGCTTTTAGGGAACGGTCTGTAATTAGGCTAACACCAATCTTCCATGCCACTTGGCTTTCTCATCCCCACAGAGAGATGAAAAACAACTCAGGAGAATGCATCCTTCCGTCTTAGCAAAATAGGAGACATCAGGATATACCTCAAAGTCTCTGGTGCATTTTCTAGAAAACTCGCCAATAATCAATCTGGTACATTTCCTAGGATCTCTTGCTGTGTTTGAGAAGATGTGTAGCTTTTAAAAACAGCATGAATTGGGAACACAGGGAACGGATTATTTTCTCTATCAATTATTCATGTGTTTTTGCAACAAGGTTAACTCAGTGATTCTACCCTTCCTTCCCATCCTTCCTGCCTGCCTGCCTGCCTGTCTGCCTGCCTTTCCCTCCTTCCCTCTCCTTCCTTCTTTCCCACCCTCCCTCCCTATTTCCTTCCTTCTTTCCCTCCCTTCTTCTCTCTTTCTTCCTTTCATCCCTTCTTTCCCTCCTTCCCTCATTCCTTCCTTCCTTTCCCCCTTCTCTCTTTCTTCCTTTCCTTCCTTCCCTCCCCCTTCCCTCTCCTTCCTTCTTTCCCTCCTTCCTTCCCTCCTTCCTTCCTTCTTTCCCTCCTTCCTTCTTTCCCTTTTCCTTCCTTCCCTTTCCTTCCTTTCCTTCCTTCCTTCCACACACACATTTGACCCAAAACAAAGCCTAAATGCCTTTAAACGTGCTGAATTTTGGTCTCCAAGATTCATGGTTTCAAGGAATCCTGTTAAATATAAATCAGGAGAAAAAAACAACCCAATGAAAGGATGTTCATACAGTATGGGTCTTCCAGAAGAAGATCTGAGGGCAGCCCATTAACTTTCTTCTCCAGGACTCCATCTCATGTGAACCACCAACTGGCAATTAAAGGGTCATATATTGGTCATACCCATTGTAAAAGAGCTAAAATGCTGTATTAGCCTAACTTGGCTCCTGTTGTCTCACACCTGCAGCATCTATTTATTGTCTATAGCCCTCTGACCCAATTGGCGCCTTCAACTCCTTTATTGTCCAGGGAAAAGGACATCAAGCAAAAAGATAATAGAATAGAATAGAATAGAATAGAATAGAATAGAATAGAATAGAACAGAACAGAACAGAACATAGAATAGAATTCTTCGTTGGCCAAGTGTGACTGGACACACAAGGAATTTGTCTTGGTGCAAATGCTCTCAGTGTACATAAAAGAAAAGATATATCCATCAAGAATCATAAGATACAACACTTAATAATAGTCATAGGTACAATAAGCAATCAAATCATACTAGGAAACAGTCAATTAAAAAATTATAAGGATACAAGCCACAAAGTTACAGTCATACAGTCATAAGTGGGAGGAGATGGGTGAAACGAAGGATGGGAAGATTAATAGTAATAGTAATGCAGACTTAGTAAATATCTTCCCCACCTCCAAAAAATAGTTAAAAAAAGAATAGTGGAACAGTGGACTTTTTTGCTATAACAAGCACATGACTTTAGCCAAATCTGAAATATACTTAATCATTAAATGCAGAGAAAGTATAAGCATTTATTATCAATGCAGATGGCTAATAAGGAAATAGAGCACATTATTACATCCCCATCCTGGACTCAAACACTCAAAGAAGTGGGAAACTAACAAGGTTTCTAATGGTGATAGCTAGAGCTCATAATATGGATTATAGGGCAAGAGTGGGACAGAAATGAAAGATACCATGATCCTGACATTATTGTATGTTCAAGCCAATAAATTACCTTTACGGTCATTCTGTGTGTTCAGAAACCCATTTGACCAAACACCTTGAGGAAGAACATTTTCCACCACAAATTTTGTCAAGTGCCAGGAGATTGAAATCCAAAGCAAGCAAATATTTAATTCACACCGTGGAAGTTTTATTCCCACTTGTCACCAAGCCCTCCCACTGACTGTTTTCCATTCTTGGCCGATACGCATAAACCTTCTCCTCTTTATCTGCTGTGGATTCAAAGTTATGCAGCTGAATGTACAGGTCAATCCTCAATTTATGACCACAATTGTGCTCAACATTTCTGCGGCTAAAGTGAGACATTTGCTGAGTTTTGCCCCATTTGAAGACCTTCCTTGTCACCGCTGTTAAGTGAATCACTGCAGATGTTAAATGAGCAACAGTTGTTAAATGGAATCTGGCTTCCTCATGGACTCTGCTTGTCAGAAGGTCCCAAAAGGGAATTCTGGAATAATGTGAGGTTTCCAAGTGATGAAATCCATTTAAAAAGAAAAGAGCAAAGTCCATCTTCCAAAAAAATTTTTTTTTATTTAGGAAAGCATCAAATTGGCAAAGTCTGTTGTAATTCTGGATCTGACACAACGCAGAATTACACCACATAATATTGGAAATTAGAAACAGCCCCCAAAAGCCACATTCCCCAATAGAAGTAGATCAATGTTGCCTGGTGTCATCAGTCTCCACCTCCAGGTCTCAGCAGGGTCAGCTTTTGTTCCCACAGGAAGGGACAACCACCCAGCCTAAACAATTCTTTCTATCTCCACTCCTTCCACCTTAGGAATGTGGCAAGCCCGAAACCCTTCCCCCCATAACCAGCAAAGAGAAAGAAAGAAAAGGAATATATAATAAGGCGAAATAAAATGGATATGCATATGTCAATTTTGGGCTTGACAGCTGCAACCATCATAAATACGAGTCCATTGCCAAGCACCTGAATTTTGATCATGTAACCATGGGGATGCTGCAACGATCATAAGCCATTATTTTCAGTGCTTTTGTAACTTCAAACAGTCACTATGTCATTCCCCTGTTGGAATCTGATTCTGAGGGGGAGGCTGAGCAGCTGACAAGGAGTGGGAGTATGACTTTGTTGGCTGTGTAAGAAACTGGGGAAGGGCAAAGTCTGGCTGGGCAGAGCAGGGAAGAGGTAGAGCAAGGGAGAGGGAATTCAGTCCCACCCCTTCTTCATCCTAGGGCACAAGGGAGGAACGGAGAAGGGAGCAACATGAGTTGTGTGGCTTACAGGAGAGGAAAGGGCCCTGATTCCCTTCATTAGCTGCAGCTGGGAACACAGTGTTTAAAAAGGGAGTTTGTGCACCACAACTTGTTGGAAGCAAATTGTGAGTTATCTTTTATTGTCGAGGTTTATCTGGGTTCCTGACATCTTTTCAACTGTGTGTGTTTTGTTGGCCTTTGAAATCAGCAATTCTTTATCCTGCCCTGTCCAGTTAATTGCTGCAGTGTGGTTTGTGTCAATTTTTATTTACAATTCATATGTACTTTGTTTTCAGACTGAATTTCCTCCACTTAAAGACTGTTCTTGGGAGATATTTTTCTCCAGCTGAAGGTAACTGGACATTGGGGGCAAAGTTAGAAATATTAAAGGGACTTTTTCTTACTTACGTGACTGTGTTGTCTTTCTGCCACGCTCTGGCTCATCACACACTAAATGAATTGTTCTAAGTTGAGGACTAGCTATATATGTACTGATCTAGATCTGTGGTTGATACCCTTAAGCCCAGAAAAATCTACCCTTCTTCATCAAGCAAAAACAACACCTTTACCTTAGGTTTTATCCTTCCCAACTTCTCTCCTCATAAATGTAATTAGTAACACTTGTGTCCCAGTTCATCATAAAACTATTTCAAGAAAGATCAAATTTATTTAGTTGAGGAAAACTCAAAGACACCCTCAGACTCAGCAGAAGAATGCCTTTTCAAAGTCTTCAAACTTCTCTAGGAGGGATTAGAATGAAAGCTGTTGCAGAAGCAAATTAAACAGATCTCTCAAACCACAGTTGTAATAAAAGAACCTGATGGGAGGTGGAAAAAAACAGAACATAATGCCAAGAAAGCTTTTTTCCGATCACTTTACATGCTGAAGGATTATAACGAGAATGACAGAACAAAATGTACTCTCTACGAAACCTTTTTGCTGCTGCTGTTGTTGTTTAGTTCTTTAAAGCAGCATCCAGTTTTTTTCCCTCATGCTTAGATTTTCTTCTGTGGTAAAGAAGGGAGATTTGATGTGTTTTAAACCTTTACTATCACCAAGCATTAATTATTCTAATTTGTTTTTTCATATATAGCTGTTCCTAGTTTTAACAGACCTCTGTGAAATACTTTAAAGTATTCTAAGCAAAGTGTTAGTCCTATAGATTTTGGTGGGAGTTCAAATTCTTAGAATCAAAAACAGTTGTTGGAGAACATTCTCCCAATTAGAATGCTTTCATAATTTAATTTATTCAAATCACTCAGAAAATGATTGCGATAACTGTTAAAACCAAGGCAGTATATTTAACAAGTGCATTGTTAAATGGATGGCTTGGTCATTGTATGCCAACGACAGCAGTTTGTCCACAAAAGTAGACTTACCTTCTCTTTATAGGCAAATAAGTATTCCCTATAAAATAAAGATGGGGATTGAATTAAAAACAGAATGGTACAGAATAACAGAGTTGGAAGGGAGCTGAACAACTTGCCTGCAGAGGTTGTGAATGCTCCAACACTGGAAGCTTTTAAGAAGAGATTGGATAACTATTTCTCTGAAGTGATGTAGGGTTTCCTGCCTAAGCAGGGGATTGGACTAGAAGACCTCCAAGGTCCTTCCAACTCTGTTATTCTATTCTAATCTCCTGCACAAGCAGGAAAACCTATACCAAACAAATGGCTGTCCAATCTCTTCTTAAAAACCTTCAGTTTTTACCCATAACTTCTGAATGCAACCTATTCCATTGGCTCATTGTTCCAATTGTCAGTGAATTTCTCCATTGTTTTAGGTTGGTTTTCTCCTTGATTACTTATTGTCCTGCCTTCAGGTGCTTTGGTGAATAGCTTGAACCCTTCTTCTTCATGGCAGCCCCTTAAGTATTGGAACACTGCTATCATGTCACCCCTAGTCCTTCTTTTCACTAGACCAGACACAGTATACCCAATTCCTAGTCTGGTGAAAAGTAGGACTAGTGATGACATGATAACATGATAGCTATAATTAGTTATAGTTAATTGCCCATTCGTAGCTAATAATCCCAATGTCAGAAGTAAAACATTCTCCTCCCTGGTGTCCCAGATAAATCTCCTGGAGTTTTGTTCCAATTACTGGATTTTTCCTGGAGAAATCTAAAATTCTATCATGCACTGAACTTCCAGGCCAAAAGCATACAGACTTTTTTGTTTTAAGAAAGCAAAGCAAACTTAATTAACTCGGTTGAACCTTACCTGGAGCAAAGGCCCCTTTACCCTTTAACTCACAAGAAAACTTTGTTATGATTAATAGCTCCATACAGAAGTAATGGCTTACACTGCTTATAATAAGAAACTATATAATGGAGTTAGCAGAGGTATCTTGACATCTTGTTTCTGCCTTTTCTATCAGTTCAGAATTTGACCTAAGCTAAGGAAAGACACTTCCCTATTTTGCTAAAGAAGAACAGCAACAGTTTGCTAGCAGGGTTGAAAAATCTGTTTACCCACCTTGCTAAAGTGAGCCAGGAATTAAGAGTTTGCTCCCTCCAATCATAAATATATGTTGAGGCTCAGAATGGGTATGTCCAGCTCATTAATTTCTATCTATTAACTCTCTCTTGTAGTGCAAAATAGCTCCCCTTGCGTGTTAAATAGTCTGGCATCTGAAGTCAAAATGAGCAGATGTGTAGATAAGGGATGTGTAGATAATGATGCTCTCTCTCTCACTCTCTTTGTGCTTTACCATGGGGAAAAAATTGCATGCTTACACATCCAGTGTCACCAGCCCCACAAAAGATATTTCTAAATAATAGGATGGGATTTTGGAAATTTCCCCAGATTCCAGAGGCTGCATAGTTTATTGTTCTCTCACTGCTAAATGGGCAGTTGACTATAGTTATTATCTATTATACAACATGCAAAAGATTGGTGCATTTGCAGTTGTATATCAACAATTGGGAGATATCATTAAATACAAACACTAGAACCTCCTGACTCAGATAATTATTTGATGCAAAAGAAAAAAAACAGTTGACACTAATAAGCAAAGAATACAAAGAACCATGCAACCCAGGCCACACTAAAGCTGGCTATCCAGAATATATAATATACAGTATCTACCCTTTGTTTGGACAGTCTCCCACTCTGAAAGAGTAACTAAGAAAAAGCTACCTAAACACTCATTTTAAACAACCTGTGTATCTGGACCCAGTTTTAAATATTGTCATCGTGTGGGCCTGTGCAATGTGTACCTGGAGGAGCAGCAAGGAGTGTTTGAAAGAGAAGAAGGGCCTGGGGATGGAGTCAAAAGAGGAATCTGTCTAGAGTCGTTATGTTGTCACAAGTGTTTTAAGTACATCTCCCCCTTGAATTCTATTCGTGCCAAATTATTGCTAGCTGTTATTTGACTAGATTCTTCCATATAAACAGGAGAAATGAATCATCTTAATTGGAATGGAGCATGTGGTTCTGATTCTTCATGCCTGCCATTGTTTTGGCAACCCAGAGCTGAGAGAAAGAGAGAGAGAGAGAGGGAAAGAGGGGGGAGGAGAGGGAGAGGAGAGGGAGGGAGGAAGAAAGGAAGAGAGAGACTGTACAGCTGGATGGGGAGAAGGGAAGAAGTTCAGGCTAGCCACACCCTAAAAACTTTCAGGTTAGAAGTTTATAGCTTTAATCTGGTGATGTGACAGCAATATTTGAGGGGTTACCACAAAGAAGAGAGGATTGTTCCAGTCACACAAAGAGGCAAGTTATACAAGTTATATTGTATATAACTTGTATATTGTATATTGAATCCTATATGCTGATTCGTTGCCTCGAATGAAACCAATCACTGTTATATCATCTGCAAACTTCAGTACTTTTAACAGATAGATTGTTTTAGATTACAAACCTCTTACAGCAGGTTTACATAATGTCTATCAATAGAATCTTCCCAAATTTATTTTACAACAGAAATTCCATATTCATGCCGGAGTTGATTTAATGCTTTTTTGTTTTAATTCATTTCAGTTTTCTAAATGGCTTTGTTTTGTCTTTAAGGTGAAAAAGTTTGGACTTCTGGTTTGAGCTTCTTCAGTGACAGACCAAAACCTCATCTCTGCGAGGCTTTGATCCGTGCTCGCCGCTGGAGCGCCCTGAGCCGGCTGGTTTCAGGGGTAAGCCACCCCGTAGAGGTGGTGAAGAAGGGGGTGACTGTCAGCAGGGTTGAGGAGAGCAGCATCTCTTCTCCCAGCTGGCCATTACTCCCTTTCCCAAAGG
>BHFT01036732.1:0-17613 GCA_004320025.1 Laticauda laticaudata | reverse complement strand
GGTGGGTGCATCTGGCTCTGATATATCCCTTTGCGCTGACTGACTCTGGGTGTTGGGCCTGTCCATCCTTGGTTGGTTCTTCGATCAACCGTGGCCTCAGTGTCATCTCAGGAAATGGACCTGCAGGAGTTAACTCCAATGAATCCTTAAGCTGTCCATAGTCCCCATATGGCATAGTTTGGTGCATAGTCTCCCATACAGCCATCCGCATCCTACAGGACTTTGGGCCTGTTATTTTCTTCTACCCAGCCTGTCCAACCATAGGAGGATTTTCCCAGCATAGTTGCAGGCAATAGACCAGTGTCCCTTAGTCTAAATTCCCATGTTTGCTATTGAATCCAGAGAGGTGTGCTAGAAGCATAGAGGCTGGGTGGAGTCTTTCCCAGGGTTGTTTTCCAAACCTCCCTGCCCATTAGTAGTTCAGCTGGGGACAGGTTAGGTCTGAGCATTGGGGGTAGTGTACTGCGTTAGGTGATATAAGGGCAATTTAGAAAAGCCAATTCCCCCCAGTCATCCCTCCCAAGGGCTTCCTTGGCTGATCTCACAGCTCTCTGCTAGCCCTGCCCATTAGCAGAGGGTGGAAAGGAGAGATTTAAGGCATGGCCTTGATTCCCTTTGGGCCAGGAATAGTTTGAAGGGAGAGGACAATAACTGTGGGCCATTCCTCTTGAAATACCAGGGTGCAGGATAACCATGGGTCCCAAACAGAGCATCCAGAACACACAGAACAGCTTCTTCCGTTGTGGTGGACTTAAGGAGGGCTTAGCTCGACCCATTTTGAGTAGGAGGTCCACTACCACTAAAAAAGGTTTTTCCCTGCATCGGGCCTGCTATGTCCAATGTGGACTCTAGAACCAATGGAGACTTTGTGTCTTCCCATTTCCTGTGGCAGCAGGAGGAGGAGAAAGTCTTGAAACTGACATGCCTGACAGCCCTGCACTTCCCTGGTGACTGCCTCATGAGACGCCGACCACCAGAAATAACTCATGCTAGGGCCTTCATCCTAGTGATGCCCGGTGCCCTTCATGTAAATACAGCTATGAGGAAATGGTCTGGAGGAATGAACCACACTGTTTCCCACAACAAGCAAGCCTTTCAGTACACTCAGTTCCAGGTGGGCATGTTTTGAAAGGGGGTTGGTTGGGTGGAATTCCATAAGGACAGGGTTCTGGGCCACCCCCTTCTGACCCAGTTCCAAAACTTTATTCAATTGAGGGTTTTGGAGGAGAAAATGGGCAATGTCAACTGGTCAATTCAAAGGCAAATTGCAGATCTTCAATTCAGGAAAAGTGGCCATTGTAAGGTCCAGGGTCAATCAACCAAAATGGGTAGGGGCATCTGCTTAAAGCATCAGCAATGGGCTACTTTGCTTCCCAGGTCTGTAAAGCAATTTGAAATTATAAAGAAGAAAAAAAATAGTCCCTATCTTGTCATTCTGGGTGACATAATTTGGGGGGGTGGGGTTTTGGTCAACAGCCAGTAACTTATACGGCCACCATTCTGAGCTCATTACTGACCAGAAGCCTCTCCTAGGTATACTGGCTGGGTGACAAACCCACCCAAATTAATGTCACCCAGAATGACAAGATGGACTATTTTTTTGTCTTCTTATAATTTCAAATTGCTTTACAGACCTGGGAAGCAAGTAGCCCATGCTGATGCTTTAAGCAGATGCCCCTTACCCATTTTGGTTGATGACCCTGAACCTACAATGGCCAACTTTCCTAATTGAAGATCTGCAATTGCCTTTGAATGCCAGTGACATTGCCCATTTCTCCTCCAAAACCCTCAATTGAATAAAGTTTTGGACTGGGTCAGAAGGGGGTGGCCCAGAAACCCTGTCCTTATGGATCTCCACCCTTTCAAAACATGCCACCTGGAACTGAGTGTACTGCAACGGCTGCTTGTTGTTGGGGAAACAGGGTGGTCATTCCTCAGGACCATCCTCATAGCTGTATTACATGAAGGGCACCCGGGCATCACTAGGATGAAGGCCCTAGCATGAAGTTATTTCTGTGGTCGGGTCTCAATGAGGCAGTTCACCAGGAAGGTGCAGGGCTGTCAGGCATGTCAGTTATCAAGACTTTCTCCTCCTCCTGCTGCCACCAGGAATGGGAAGACACAAAGTCTCCATGGTCCTAAGTCCAACATTGACATAGCAGGCCCGATGCAGGGAAAAACCTTTTTAGTGGTAGTGGACTCCTACTCAAAAATGGGTCGAGCTAGCCCTCCTTAAGTCCACCACAACGGAAGAAGTGTCTGGTGTTCTGGATGCTCTGTTTGGGACCCATGGTTATCCTGACACCCCTGGTATCAGAAGAATGGCCCACAGTTATGTCCCTTCCCTTCAAACTATTCCTGGCCCAAAGGGGAATCAGGCATGCCTTAATCTCTCCTTCCACCCTGCTGCTAATGGGAGGGCTGAGAGAGCTGTGAGATCAGCCAAGGAAGCCCTTGGGGAGGATGAACTGGGGGAATTGGCTTTCTAAAATTGCCTTATATCACCTAACGCAGTACACTACCCCAATGCTCAGACTAACCTGTTCCCCAGCTGAACTACTAATGGGCAGGAGGTTGAAACAACCCTGGAAAGATCCACCCAGCCTATGCTTCTAGCAGCACCTCTGGATTCCAATAGCAAAAACATGGGAATTTAAGACTAAGGGACACGGTCTATGCCTGCAACTATGCGGGAAATCCCTATGGGTTGACAGGCTGGGTAGGAGAAAATAACAGGCCCCAAAGTCCTGTAGGATGCGGATGGCTGATGGGAGACTATGGCACCACTTGCCATATGGACTATGGACCAGCTAAAGGATTCATTGGAGTACTCCTGCAGGTCCATCCTGAGATGACACTGAGGCACGGTGATCGAAGAACAAACCAAGGATGACAGGCCAACACTCCGAGCAGCAGTCACGCGCAAGGGACTTATCAGAGCCAGATGCACCACCAGTGGCTGAAGCTTGCCCAGCGAAACCGACCAGTCACCCTCAGAGGCCACTCCAGGGAGAGAGCTGACATTGGCCCTGGTGGAAGACACCAGCCACCGCAGCCGATCATCCCCGTCAGTGACAGCCGCGCCGGCAGACTGAGAAATCCGAGATGGTGAGGGTGCACCCCGCCTACCTGGAGCACTACGCAATGCACAATTCCAGCGGGGAGGAGTGTTTATCCAGCAAAAGTCTTCACTCTGGTCCGCTGCTTAAGCGGGAACCAGAGCCATCGCTGATTGGCTGAGCCCTTTTGACAGCTCGCTATTAAAAAGGGAGCTGTCAAACAGGCTCAGCTGTCGCCTGTCAGCCGGCTGCCAAGTTAGTGGCAGTACGCCCGGCTGGGTTACATTGTGGCCAGTAAAGCCTGCTAACCTTTCCAACAGCCTCTGCCTCTCCTTCCTTGTGCGCTAAACTTAAAATTTTCTGTAATCAAACAAATATCTAAGAACGACTCAGTTTTTTAGCACAATGCTGTGTCAAAAAACTGCACTGAAATCTTCTGCATTCTCTTACAGTTTGAGGAAAAAGTAATTGGGTTCATGTTTCTTTTTCAAAGCAGAAAAATATTTCAATGAAATTCTCACACAAACATAAAGTTTGCACTTCAACTTTGCTAATATAGTGGGAAAAGGGTATGCATGTCTGCTTTCCTTTGAATAATTATTCCCAGTAATCTGCAGCTTCCTTAACTTCTCAGACTTCAGAAAAACTTTTAAGCATGTATCATGATTCTCTTTATTCAGGAATAACAACCTATTGGGGCTAGAAAACAATTTTATACCAATGCAAACAAAGAGCCACATACATTGTCACATCACATCACTGCAAAGCCTATATCTCTAAGGTGGACTGTGGAAGAATGAAAAGATACATAGCAGAAGAGAGACTTGGTACCATAATCTAGAAACTTCAAGGGTCCTCACCGAGGGACCCCTCAATCAAGAGACTTCAAAGACAACAGTACATCCCTCTCCCTCCCAAATAATAAATAAAATTAAAGCATCCTGAGAAAAAAAAGAAACCAGGTTGCTCTGGGAAGAGAAACTTACAGGAAATTGGAAGACAGATTTTGCTGCAAGCAATAATTGGTAATGAAGAAATGTATAGCAGCAAAGCCCCTGGAGAAAAATGCAACTACTCCTCTAATCCCTACTCCAGGGACATAACAAGCAACCAACTGGGATTTTGACTTACATCCTCTGATTTTAAGGCACAACCAGTTTCAATTATCCTTCATTTTGGCCACTTTCATTTCTTATCACTTAGTTTACCATTTCAGTGGTCCTCTGAAATGGAGATTCAAACTGTGCCGACATCTGTGGTAAACAACTCTCAGTTGCCATTAGGAATAATGACAATGAATTCCCGTTTATATATCATTTTACATTTCTACAGAATACATTTTTTTCAAAATGTTCTCTATGTTTAAGAAAAACTAGATTTACTTCATGTTAGTAGCAACTAGTGAGAGGTTTTACAAATTGGCGAACTAGAAGACCAATATTTTCAGAAACTCAGGATGGGTAGGTGGAGAGAAACAAGAAGAAAAAAGCCCTTTATTGCCATACCAAAATGGCCGACTGGCTGCTCTGCAGTAAGAAAAGAGATGTTATTGACACAGAGAAAGTTGTTACTTTTTAGCGGTGATTTGTGTGATCAATCAGATTTCAAGAACAGAAAGGGAATGTGAATTTTACAAAAATTCCGATAGCAGAGTCCATACGATTATACAAACAGATATTTGGGGAGACTCATACAGTGGGAAGTCAAAAATCTTAGAAGCTTCCTCTGCTGGCAGTTGAGAAATATAGACCTCATAGAAATATAGAAACCTGACAAAGAAAAAACTGCTTTCGAAAAAACAAACAACCCAAAGATGTCTCCAAACTGGGACTTTGTAATTTGTGAATTGAAATATTACATTATATCAGTACCACGTCAGTTTTCATAAAGGAAGTTGTAATGGCATATTGGTATTCTTTTCATTCAGAGAACCTCTATGATGAGGATAGTCTAGAACCCAGGTCTCCCTGTTCTATAACTAAACGCTTCAACTCCTACACCAACATTGTCTCTTATGTTAAATTTAAATATAATTAAAATAAATTTTACAAAACATTTAACACTAATCTACGGTGTTAAAAGCTTTAATAAGAAATCTATCACATTGTTCTAAATATAGCACTGGTAATGAGTAGATTCTAAAGGGTCTGTTTGAACTATCTAAGATTAAGCATAGTCATAACAGTGAAAAACATTTTAGTGGTGACGGAAAGAAATCAAAATTTTACTAAAGTAATTGCTCAGACATATTTGTACATGTATGCTCAGAAAT
Organism: Laticauda laticaudata; assembly: GCA_004320025.1. Taxonomy (NCBI): domain Eukaryota; kingdom Metazoa; phylum Chordata; class Lepidosauria; order Squamata; family Elapidae; genus Laticauda; species Laticauda laticaudata. The sequence continues at coordinate 12,282 of BHFT01036732.1, read as the reverse complement.
TAATCCCATTGTGTTTGGTGAAACTCTGTCCAGGTAAAAAATGGTGGCAAGAATGAGAATCCAAAAGAAGTATGAATTTTGGTAGAACGTTCATTTGGTAGAACATAGAATATCTGAGTAGAACATTTCTTCAAAGCAATCTTGAGAAAAAGCAATGCCAAGCCCTAATTTCCATTTCATAAACCAGGGATGCCACAAGACTTTGTTTCAGCAATAATACATTTTGAATCAGCCCAGGGCCCACTGTTTAAAGGTGTATGACATGATTAAAACAGGACATTAAAAATCCTGGATTAAAATCCTGGTAAAAACAGGATTTAAAATCCTGGTTCATCCTATTATGAGGTAGTATGGCATGCTACCACAAGGCACTTCACGTGTGTTGAAATATTGAAATGTGCTTTTACAATATGAACCACCACATTATAGTGTATCACTTACAATCTGCATCGTCCTATTAAAAATAACCTATTGTTTTTATTTGCAAAGAACAAATTAACAAATCAAGCATTGGCACTTACACTTATTGGGGGAGGTATTAATAGCATAAAACTGTTTATTTTCAACAGAAATGGGTGCCCTGCAGGCAGAACCTATCCTAATTCAGACATTGCTTGTGAGCACTTCATTCTACCCGAGACTTAAATTCCTTTTATGCAAGTTTTTTTTTCTCTTCTTGAAAAATTAACATATTCTTTCCACTGTTCCAGTACGCCCCACCTCTCCATCAAACATGGACAAAGTTTGAAAATATTCTGGAAGTTAAATGTTCAGCACCATTCAGCTTTTTTCCTGATAAAATTCAAGTTTATTTATCATCTTTAACACCCTTTATGTGCCAGGTTTCTACTACAATCTAGACTGAAGAAGTTAATCCCAAAACGAACTTTCTCAATGTTTGTATTAGTAAGATTTATTTAAGAAAAAGGATAAGTAACCACACTGGAATGCAATCACCTACTTTCCCTTTCAATTTTTTTTAAAATTCTGTTAGGTAAATTTGGAATGGAAGAGTTTCTACTTTATTTACTGAAAGCTTTTCATGTAAAGGGAAATAGACCTATCTCTTGGGCAGACTATATGTGATGTATGTCCTACAAATAGCTACTACTTTGATTGGGAATCACCCAGAGTTTGGGCAAGTACAGGCGTGAGGAGAGGAGGGTTCAGCCAATACATTGTTCCAGGGCCAATGGAGCTCAAAGGAGGCCCATGAAGGGGAATTTTTAAAAAAAAAATTTACAAAACCAATTTTTTAAAAAAGAAAAACAGCAGGATGGTGTGTCACAACCTGGATACGCTCGGGTGGGGTGGGAGACGATGGGGGTGGTCGCACAGCAAAACACTCCAAAGCTGGATCAAACCAACTCATGAGAGAAAAATGGCAAAGAAGAAAGGCATGTCCTTCCTGCACAGCAGTGGCAGCAATTGATCACCCTTTCTACCCTCCACCTTTTCTCCTTCACCCCAGTTCTTGAAAGAAATGAACTTCCACTTCCTCACCCTGTCAAATCCTTCATGCCAAAAGGAAGGGAGGCACCACTGTTAGTGTTGAAGAATATGTGCGCACCAGCCCATGGCCAAAGGGTAACGGGCAAGAGGTGGCTTTAAAACACAAAGAAAGGGGCGAGGAAAGTGTCACTTTTTTTTTTCATTCATATAGAATAGAGTGAATCAATCTTTTCCCAGTCGGGGGAAAAATATCTAGTTTTGGGCTGCATGAACTCCAAACACCGCTTCTTCTGTATTTCATCCTCATCGCCCGCTCATTCCCAGGTGTGGCTAATGAAGGGAATCAGGGTCCTTTCCTCCCTCATAAGCCATGCAACTCACGTTGCCTCTCTTCTACCATTCCTCCTGTGTGCCTAGGATGAAGGAGTGGGCTTGGGTCTTCCTCTGAACTCTCTCTCCTTTGTTCTACCTCTTCTCTGCTCCTGCCCAGCCGGACCTTTGCCTTCCCCAATTTCCCTCCCACAGCCAACAGAGTGGCTGAAGCTTGCCCAGCGAAACCGACCAGTCACCCTCAGAGGCCACTCAGGGGAGAGAGCTGACATCGGCCCTGGTGGAAGACACCAGCACCGCAGCCGATCATCCCCCGTCAGTGACTCCGGCCAGACTGAGAAAATCCGAGATGGTGAGGTGGCACCCCGCCTACCTGGAGCACTACGCATGCACAATTCCAGCGGGGAGGAGTGTTATATCCAGCAAAAGTCTTCACTCTGGTCCGCTGCTTAAGCGGGAACCAGAGCCATCGCTGATTGGCTGAGCCCTTTTGACAGCTCGCTATAAAAGGGAGCTGTCAAACAGGCTCAGCTGTCGCCTGTCAGCCGGCTGCCAAGTTAGTGGCAGTACGCCCGGCTGGGTTACATTGTGGCCAGTAAAGCCTGCTAACCTTTCCAACAGCCTCTGCCTCTCCTTCCTTGTGCGCTAAACTTAAAATTTTCTGTAATCAAACAAATATCTAAGAACGACTCAGTTTTTTAGCACAATGCTGTGTCAAAAAACTGCACTGAAATCTCTGCATTCTCTTACAGTTTGAGGAAAAAGTAATTGGGTTCATGTTTCTTTTTCAAAGCAGAAAAATATTTCAATGAAATTCTCACACAACATAAAGTTTGCACTTCCAACTTTGCTATATAGTGGGAAAAGGGTATGCATGTCTGCTTTCTTTGAATAATTATTCCCAAGTAATCTGCAGCTTCCTTAACTTCTCAGACTTCAGAAAACTTTTAAGCATGTATCATGATTCTCTTTATTCAGGAAATAACAACCTATTGGGGCTAGAAAACAATTTTATACCAATGCAAACAAAGAGCCACATACATTGTCACATCACATGCACTGCAAAGCCTATATCTCTAAGGTGGACTGTGGAAGAATGAAAAGATACATAGCAGAAGAAGACTTGGTACCAATAATCTAGAAACTTCAAGGGTCCCTCACCGAGGACCCCTCAATCAAGAGACTTCAAAGACAACAGTACATCCCTCTCCCCTCCCAATAATAATAATAAATTAAAGCATCCTGAGAAAAAACAGAAACCAGGTTGCTCTGGGAAAGAAAACTTACAGGAAATTGGAAGACAGATTTTGCTGCAGCAATAATTTGGTAATGAAGAAATGTATAGCAGCAAAGCCCCTGGAGAAAAATGCAACTACTCCTCTAATCCCTACTCCAGGGACATAACAAGCCAACCAACTGGGATTTTGACTTACATCCTCTGATTTTAAGGCACAACCAGTTTCAATTATCCTTCATTTTGGCCACTTTCATTCTTTATCACTTAGTTACCATTTCAGTGGTCCTCTGAAATGGAGATTCAACTGTGCCGACATCTGTGGTAAACAACTCTCAGTTGCCATTAGGAATAATGACAATGAATTCCCGTTTATATATCATTTTACATTTCTACAGAATACATTTTTTTCAAATGTTCTCTATTGTTTAAGAAAAACTAGATTTACTTCATGTTAGTAGCAACTAGTGAGAGGTTTTACAAATTGGCGAACTAGAAGACCAATATTTTCAGAAACTCAGGATGGGTAGGTGGAGAGAAACAAGAAGAAAAAAGCCCTTTATTGCCATACCAAAATGGCCGACTGGCTGCTCTGCAGTAAGAAAAGAGATGTTATTGACACAGAGAAAGTTGTTACTTTTTACGGTGATTTGTGTGATCAATCAGATTTCAAGAACAGAAAGGGAATGTGAATTTTACAAAAATTCCGATAGCAAGAGCATCCATACGATTATACAAAACAGATATTTGGGGAGACTCACAGTGGGAAGTCAAAAATCTTAGAAGCTTCCTCTGCTGGCAGTTGAAGAAATATAGACCTCTATAGAAATATAGAAACCTGACAAAGAAAAATCTGGCTTTCGAAAAAACAACAACCCAAAGATGTCCTCCAAACTGGGACTTGTAATTTGTGTATTGAAATATTACATTATATCAGTACCTCAGTTTTCATAAAGGAAGTTGTAATGGCATATGGTATTCTTTCATTCAGAGAACCTCTATGACTGAGGATAGTCTAGAACCCAGGTCTCCCTGTTCTATAACTAACGCTTCAACTCCTACACCACATTGTCTCTTATGTTAAATTTAAATATAATTAAAATAAATTTACAAACATTTAACACTAATCTACGGTGTTAAAAGCTTTAATAAGAAATCTATCACATTGTATCTAAATATAGCCTAGGTTAATGAGTAGATTCTAAAGGGTCTGTTTGAACTATCTAAGATTAAGCATAGTCATAACAGTGAAAAACATTTTAGTGGTGACAGGAAAGAAATCAAAATTTTACTAAAGTAATTGCTCAGACATATTTGTACATGTATGCTCAGAATTAAATCCCATTGTGTTTGGTGAAACTCTGTCCAGGTAAAAATGGTGCAAGAATGAGAATCCAAAAGAAGATATGAATTTTGGTAGAACGTTCATTTGGTAGAACATAGAATATCTGAGTAGAACATTTCTTCAAAGCAATCTTGAGAAAAAGCAATGCCAAGCCCTATTTCCATTTCATAAACCAGGGATGCCACAAGACTTTGTTCAGCAATAATACATTTTGAATCAGCCCAGGGCCCACTGTTTAAAGGGTGTATGACATGATTAAAACAGGACATTAAAATCCTGGATTAAAATCCTGGTAAAAACAGGATTAAAATCCTGGTTCATCCTATTATGGAGGTAGTATGGCATGCTACCACAAGGCACTTCACTGTGTTGAAATATTGAAATGTGCTTTTACAATATGAACCACCACATTATAGTGTATCACTTACAATCTGCATCGTCCTATTAAAAATAACCTATTGTTTTATTGCAAAGAACAAATTAACAAATCAAGCATTGCAACTTACACTTATTGGGGGGAGGTATTAATAGCATAAACTGTTTATTTTCAACAGAAATGGGTGCCCTGCAGGCAGAACCTATCCTAATTCAGACATTGCTTGTGATGCTTCATTCTACCCGAGACTTAAATTCCTTTTATGCAAGTTTTTTTTTCTCTTCTTGAAAAATTACATATTCTTTCCACTGTTGCCAGTACGCCCCACCTCCCATCAAACATGGACAAAGTTGAAAATATTCTGGAAGTTAAATGTTCAGCACCATTCAGCTTGTTTCCTGATAAAATTCAAGTTTATTTATCATCTTTAACACCCTTTATGTGCCAGGTTTCTACTACAATCTAGACTGAAGAAGTTAATCCCAAAACGAACTTTCTCAATGTTTGTATTAGTAAGATTTATTTAAGAAAAAGGATAAAGTAACCACACTGGAATGCAATCACCTACTTTCCTTTCAATTTTTTTTTAAAATTCTGTTAGGTAATTTGGAATGGAAGAGTTCTACTTTATTTACTGAAAGCTTTTCATGTAAAGGGAAATAGACCTATCTCTTGGGCAGACTATATGTGATGTATGTCCTACAAATAGCTACTACTTTGATTGGGAATCACCCAGAGTTTGGGCAAGTACAGGCGTGAGGAGAGGAGGGTTCAGCCAATACATTGTTCCAGGGCCAATGGAGCTCAAAGGAGGCCCATGAAGGGGAATTTTTAAAAAAAAATTTACAAAACCAATTTTTTAAAAAGAAAAACAGCAGGATGGTGTGTCAACCTGGATACGCTCGGGTGGGGGTGGGAGACGATGGGGGTGGTCCACAGCAAAACACTCCAAAGCTGGATCAAACCAACTCATGAGAGAACAAATGGCAAAGAAGAAAGGCATGTCCTTCCTGCACAGCAGTGGCAGCAATGATCACCCCCTTCTACCTCCACCTTTCTCTCCTTCACCCCAGTTCTTGAAGAATGAACTTCCACTTCTCACCCTGTCAAAATCCTTCATGCCAAAAGGAAGGAGGCACCACTGTTAGCTTGTTGAAGAATATGTGCGCACCAGCCATGCCAAAGGGTAACGGGCAAGAGGTGGCTTTAAAACACAAGAAAGGGGCGAGGAAAGTGTCACTTTTTTTTTCATTCATATAGAATAGAGTGAATCAATCTTCTCCCAGTCGGGGGAAAAATATCTAGTTTTGGGCTGCATGAACTCCAACACCGCTTCTCTGTATTTCATCCTCATCCCCGCTCATTCCCAGGTGTGGCTAATGAAGGGAATCAGGGTCCTTTCCTCCCTCATAAGCCATGCAACTCACGTTGCTCTCTTCTCCATTCCTCCCTGTGTGCCTAGGATGAAGGAGTGGGCTTGGGTCTTCCTCTGAACTCTCTCTCCTTTGTTCTACCTCTTCTCTGCTCTGCCCAGCCGGACTTTGCCCTTCCCCAATTTCCTCCACAGCCAACAGAGCCACACTCCCACTCCCTGTCAGCTGTTTGTCTTCCTCCTTGGATTCAGACTCCGACAGGGGCATGACACTAGCAGCTCTTGACAAAATTATGAAACAGTTTTAAAACTTATCCAGTTTCTAGCCACAAGACAAATCTCTCCCACTCCATCTCTTTCTCCCTCCCTCCCTCTTCTGCAAAAGGTTGTCCAGAGCTGGCTTAAATCAATTTCAACCAATGATGGACTTCAGAAATGTTGAAGTAGAACTCAGGAAAAAATATAACCAAAGGAGGTGCTGTGAATTCTGGGCATTATAGTCCTATACACAAGAGAGTATTCTATTGAAAACTGTTTCAAAATAGCAATGCGGTCTATTTTAGGGAATATTTTCTAATTCATTTGTAATCTTAAAAGAATTCAAAATAATGTCAAAAAGAATCTCTTGACTGTAAAACAACTATTTAAAATTAAATCAAAATGACATACAATTAAAAAGCAATCAGTCTCTTTTATTAAAAAAAGGTTACTCTTTCATTATTAGCTTCCTTAATTGAACAATGCCATAAAAATATGCAATTCTCAATGAAGCTTCTAGCTGTAAGTTCTAAACATGGTTATCCACAAGAATCCAAGCAAGATTTTTGGAGCAAACTCTGAGCCACGTTTTAACATTCAACAATTGGTTTTTAAAAGATCCATTTGTGTGCAAATGCTAACAATTTTTGTTTTACTGTATGCAATTGTTATCCAATTCTTATTATATTTCAGTCATGACGTCAGCAATAAACAATAATAGGATTGTGAACTATTGCTCTTCCTAATAAAATTATGTTTCTTCCCTACATTATTAATCTAATACCTATTACATAAGCACCCATAAATATATATCATATATATACCTGTTTAATATATATAGGGCACTACATCTCTCAACAATAAATATCCAGATTTATTTGTACACATTAACTATGACTAAGTTTAGATCATGAGTTAGTAGAAGATGGAAAGTATTATTAATTCTAATTTGACTATCTTTTTATCCATGTGTCAAATACTTTGTACTTTTAGAGTAGTTTTTTTTCCTATTTAAAATATTTTTCCCGGAATTTTTCAGTCATTTTAACACTAAGCTTGGAAATTAAGAATTTAGGCAAAAGAATAATACAATCAATGTATCTAGCCATTTCTGCTTAAGTCCAAAGTAAATACTTCCTGCCCTCTGATTGCATGATTTTGTGGACCTTGCAAGAATTCCTATAAAGCTCTTTTGCTTGTTTGCAAAGAACTATCACATCAACTGACAGATTAGCTGAACATGAATATCTGAAAAGATAAGCAGCTGGGCTATTCTCATTTCAGTCTCAATAATTTAAATGCAAGGAAGCTTTACTTAATTCTCCATTACAAGAAAAATTGTTTGAACTGTCCATTTAAGATAGGATCCAAAATCACTTGACACACTGAGTCCTCATTACCTAGACAGGGAAAGGAAACTCAAGACAGCCAGTATAGCCCATAGATTTCTTAAAAATATATAACTGCAATAATAACTAACAACAAAATGAAAATTGATATTCAGACAATTAGGAAAAAAACATATTGCTTACAAAACAATTCCACAGCTGCAGAGAAAATGCAGCAAAATTATCTTTGCAAGCTTTTTTTCTGGAGAAGCAGCAAAGCTGGAAACCTCTACAGCAGACCCTGGGACATCCCACAGCACTGTAGGAACAAAAGATCATGGCACTTATTGAACTAGATATTGTGAAAGAAGTACAATTGTTGTTTAGGCTGCAGGATGAATACTGGCATCCCAAAACTTTGAGATTTGGGAGTTTCACAATAATTGGCATGCAGTAGTAATAAGAATTCACAAGAAGTGCTTCCCACCACACATACATATGGAAGGCAGCATATTTTTTCCCCATTATCCAACATCTCAATCTTAAAAGTCTTTCTAGAGTGATTACAGAGTGGTGGCTGTTCACCATTTCTGGACTTTTGTAAGGGTTAATAATGAGACTGTCATTTGGGGGTGGTGGGAAAATGTGCAGCATGGTGTTATTTTGGTCGCATCATTTGTCCTATTTTATTCATAAACATCTTCATATTTTAAACATTCAAAATGCTGTGGCTTTCCCTGAGCTTGTGATACAAAACAGTGGGTATAAAAAAGCTGCCTGCACGAGCTTAATTTTTCTGCAAATGTATTAACATGACATAATTAACATGAGTTAATTAACATAAGATAAGCTTTGCAAACTTATTAGCACTTGCAAACAGAGCAGAACTGACAAATATTTCAGTCTAGTTTTTCAGCTTTAAAGTACACGTGGATTTAATGATTTTAACATACCTGAATACTGGGTGGAATTTAAGTCTGGCTGTAATCAATGGTTCTTAAGTTAGTCATGACATACGTGTCCCAGTGATTTAAATGACATCAAGGCATGTTGTTCAGTTTAGTCTGGAATAGCTGGTTTTTATTATTTTGATTTTAGCACTCATCCATGTGGCATGGAAAAAATAATAATTGAGGGCAGAAAAACCAACATATTTAATAAAACCCATGTGGGGCAAATGTACCAGAGGTGGTATTCAGCAAGTTCTGACCAGTTCTGGAGAACTGGTAGTGGAAATTTTGAGTAGCTTGGAGAACCNTGGAGAACCGGCAAATACCACCTCTGACTGGAGATTTTACAGTCACCTTCCCCTGCCACTCCCATCAAGCCACTCTCACAGAACCAATAGTAAAAAAAATTGGAATCCCACCACGGAAGTCTACTATTTTTAAAAATGCTAGCACTGCCTCAAAATGGACTATACTTATCAGATATGAAAATCCTATGGGTTGCTTATTTTTTCAATTAAATGTTCAAATCCTACATTTTCAGTACACATATATTCATTTCCCCATACAAGTGCTTCATAAACTATTTTTTTTAATTACATTTTATTTTGCTGTTAACAATTCTGAGTTAACAGTTTCCTATAATTTATAGAGTTTGCTCATGAGGTAGGGTTCCTAATAAGAATGTAAGCCAACATTGATTTTTAAATAATAACTTTTTCCCACCAAGGGTTTTTCTTTCAAGAAAAGTTTTATGAAATTTCTATGGAAACAAGGGATTTTGGAGTTCAAGTGTGCAGTATATAGTTATATGTTTTGGTTTTTTCCTGCAGAGGTTGGTTGGTTTTTCTTATTTTTTAACCTCCCATCTCCCTCATTATAAAGTTACACAAACACACACACACAATTCATTGTTCATATAAGTTTGAGGTCCCAAACCAGACCAAAACCTGTTTAAAAAAAAGCTTAAGCCCCTGTCACACTGCACCAACAGATGCAAAGAGGATGTAAAACGGACAAAACAGCTTGCCATCCATTGGTTAACACGATGTATCCTTTCTGTACTCACTGCCTCCGTTTTGCTTCCTCTCTATCGACCATCCAGCATGCCGTGCTATTGCGTTGTCATCCGCTCAAGAAGTTTTAGCTGCTCAAAACTTTTTGCGCGGAAAAAGTGTATCCGAATCTCGTGCCGTTCTGTATGCGCTAAACGCAATTAACCGCTAGGCATCCGTTCTGCATCTGGTTATCTGGCATCCGGCTATATCTGCTAGGCTATCTCTGCGCAGTCCGGGGCGCAACGCTGACGCATGCCGCTCGGGACACAGCGGAGAAGCGGAACGGACGCCAGAACCGGACATTGGCACGAAACGGATGCCTAGCCGGAAAACATAAGCAGTTTAAATGGATGGAGAAAAACGTTCGCAGAGGGGACCGTTATCTCGGATATTTCAGGATGTCTAAGAGGAATTGCCATAAGGATGATGCCATTAGAGGATGCAGAGGGGACACCTAGGGGAAAACCTATACTGCCTTAAGGGGGATGCAACTCCGTCTGCATCTCACTTTCAGACAGCAGCCCCACCTGCTGCCACACCTCTTGCAGCCTTCATCTTTACTCTTCTTCTTCCACAGCATCAGTCCATGTCAATTGTGGATTGTAACACAGTTCCTTTTGCAGCCACCATCTTCCTGCAACATGTGCGAGCCATCTACAGGCTCTGTGAACTCTACTACGGGAAGAAAAGAGTGGCCTAGAAGCGTTCTGGGTCCAAAGATGGATCGGGAAGAAGAGGCAGATATGGACTGTACAACAAGATGATTTGGTGGAGCTCCAGGAACGAAGACCCTCGGGCATTCCAGAACTTCATTGAGGATGCCTCCAGCCATGTTTGAACGAAGTTGCTGCAGTGCCTGGACAACCCAGGTTGACTCAGGCAAACACCAAACTTCCGGGCCCAGCCTAGTAACCTGGGCTTCAAGGTGGCACTCCACTTCTGCGCCACCTGACCTCAGGACCACCTAAGGAGCATGCAGCTACGGCTGGCAGGGTGCCAATAACACCATCAGCATTGTGGTCAGAGAAGTGGTGCAGGCCATCATCGAATAATACCTGGAGAGCTCCTCCAGTGCCCCTCCACTGAAGAAAGGATGGAAGAAAGTTGCAGAGCAGTGGTATTAGAAGTGGGGAACCTTTCCCCCACACCTTTGGAGCCACTAGATGGAAGCACATGGCCTGCAAAAACTCCAGCCAAGTCGTGGTCCACTTCTTTCTAAACTATAAGGGCTTTCTTCAGCAATCGTCCTCTTCGCCATGGTCGATGCTGCACTACAAATTCATGTACATCGATTGCTTCCAGGCAATGGCTCATTGTTCAGATGCCCAGGTATACAACGCCAGCTGACCTCAAGGAGGGCTGGATGCAACCTCATCGTAGGCTTCCCAGATCCAGAACCCCCTGCCCAACAAACAACGCAAGATGTGGCCTACTTTCATCGTGTGGGGATGATGCCTTTCCCTCACAAACCGTACCTCATGAAGCCTACCACTTCCAGACTCCTCACCCGGTTGAAGAGAGGATCTCCAACTACAGGCTGTCCAGGGGCAAGGCGGATCACGCTGGCGAGTGGTGGAGACGCCTTTGGCATCCTGGCTAACAAAAGGTTCCGCGTACTCTCACCACCATGCAGCATCGCTCCAGAGACTGCTGCAGGAGAAATCGTGGAAGCTTGCTGCATCCTTGCACATCTCATGCAGCACCCCAGTGGCAAGATCCTCTTCTTCTACGGCCACGATTACTGTGTTGCCCTGTCGTGTGAGGAGTCTGGAAAATGTAGGGCTTCAATGAGGTTAGGTGTGTAGGGACAAGGCATCATCCCCCACGTGATGAAGTAGGGCACATTTGCGTGTTGTTTGGGCAGGGGTTTCTGGTACTCTGGAAGCCTAACGATCTAGGTTGCAACTTCCAGCCCTCCTTAGTCACTCGTTGTATACCTGGGGCATGACTGCTCTGAAACATGGCCATTGCCTGAGCATCCGATGTACCAGGAATTTGTAGGGTCAGCATCGACCAATGGCGAAGAGGACGGGATGCTGAAAGAAGCCCTTTATAGTTGAACGAAGTGGACCCCCGACTTGGCTATTGGACGCTTTGCAGGGCCATGTGTTCCACTCTAATGCCCAAAAAGTGTGGAGTTTCCACTTCTAATACCACTGCTCGTGCAACTTTCTTTCCCATCCTTCTTCAGTGGGGCACTGGAGGAGCATCCTCCACGGGTATTATTCGATGATGGGCCTGCACCACTTCTCTGACCACAATGCGATGTTTTATGTGGCCACTCCAGCCCGTTAATGCATGCTGCGGCTGTATGTCCCTGAGGTCATGCGAGGCGCAGAGTGAGTGCCACCTTGAAGCCCAGGTTAACAGGCTGGGCCGGTAAGTGTGGTGTTGCCTGTCAAACCTGGTTCAGCCCCACTGCACAACTTCGTCAAACAATGGCTGGCAGGCGCATCCTCTTATGAAAGTTTCCTGAATTTGCCCGGAGGGTCTTCGTTCCTGAGCCTCCACCATCATCCTTGTCTTGTACAGTCCCATACCTCTGCTCTTCTCCACCATCTTTTGGACCCAAGACGCTTCTC
>BHFT01036728.1:0-11257 GCA_004320025.1 Laticauda laticaudata | reverse complement strand
TTTCTTGTTTTATGTTAAGTAAGTTCCTTATTCTTGGACTTAACAAAAGTATTGAGGAGATTGCCTGTGAATCTACAAATTTTAATTCTTCTAGAAAGCCACTGAATTCAACTGCCTTTTTGGATGCATCAGCCTCCATCCCTGTGGCTATGCCTAGTAGCTGTAAATTCAGTATTTGTAGATTATGGTCTGTTTATGACAATGGGATTGCAACAGGGATATTCTCCATTGAACTCCATCTGAGCCAGGACAACCGACCACACGTGCTGTTCTTGAGTTTAATTTATTTTCATGGGTGCTTTAAGGCTCCAAACTGGCCCAGAAAATTCGGTCTAGGAATAAATAGTCTGGCAATTTTAACTCTAATTATGCTTGGTAATTTTAGCCAGGAATCTGTAAGATTAGTTAGATATTCAGCACCTGGCAGAATGCATAAATTCTCCTTTATTTTTGTGCAAAGTACAAATATTTAATATAAGGAAAATCTCTGTCTGGAATTCTGGCATTGATATATTATTGAACAAATGGGATTTTTGACAACTAACATAGATTTTAAGATACAATCTCACACTGAATTCATCTTTCTAGTTTGTTATATAAGTCAAGTCAACTTCCTCATCCAGAATGAAATCATGAACGAGGCCATACCTAATTCCCTATCTAATTATTGGTTCTGTTGTTGATACTCTCCTTCCTCATTTTAGCTATCTTCTTCAGACTACAAGTATTCTTGCATTATCTCAACCTATCAGCTTCATTTTAGCCATTCACTCTTCCTTAAGAATTTAGCTTCATCCATCCGAGTTCTATACATTGCAGCTGGGAAAACCATAGCCTTGACTACATGCACTTTTGTTCGCAGGGTGATATCTCTGCTTTTTAGCATGCTGTCTAGATTGCCATAGCTTTCCTCCCCAGAAGCAAGCATCTTTTAATTTCTTTGCTGTAGTCCCTATCTGCAGTGATCTGGGAGCCCAGGAAAATAAAATCTGTCACCACCTCCATTTCTTTCCCAACTATTTGCCAGGAATTGAGAAATGATCTTAGTTTTCTTAATGTTGAGTTTCAAGCCAACTTTTGCACTCTCTTTCTTCACACACATCAAGAAGCTCTTTAGTTCCCCTTCACTTTATGCCACTAGAGTGGTATTATCTGCATATCTGAGGTTGTTGATATTTCTCCAGGCAATCTTAATTCCAACTTTTGATTCATCTAGCTCTGCCTTTCTCATGATGTGGTCTGCATATAAGTTAAATAGGCAGGGTGACAGTATACAGCCTTGCCAGACTCCTTTCCCAATTTTGAACCAATCAGTGGTTTTGTGTCCAGTTCTCACTGTTGCTTCTTTAGAAGAATTCTTTATTGGCCAAGTATGCTTGGACACACAAGGAATTTGTCTTGGTGCAAATGCTCTCAGCGTACATAAAATAAAAGATACATTCATCAGAGTCAAGAATCATCAGGTACAATACTTAATAATAGTCATAGGATACAATAAGCAATCAAATCATACAACATACTTCTTGTCCCGCATATAGATTTCTCAAGAGACAAATAAGATGATATGGTACTCCCATCTCTTTAAGAACTTGCCACAATTTAGCATAATGCTGGGAAAGATTGGGGGTAATAGAAGAAGAGGATGACAGAGAATGAGGTGGCTGGATGGAGTCACTGAAGCAGTAAACATAAGCTTAAATGGACTCTAGAAGATGGTAGAGGACAGGAAGGTCTGGAGGAACATTGTCCAGAGGGTCACGATGGGTTATACATGACTTTGCAACTAACAACAGCAACAATAAAAACCCAAGTTCCAAACTGAATTTATATGCTATTTTAGTGCAATTTCTGAGTTTATGAACTCAGAACTCATATTAATTCAGTGTTACCAGAGGCACCTCTCATTTTTAACAAGAAGGAACTATTCTTCCTTCCTTCCTTCCTTCCTTCCTTCCTTCCTTCCTTCCTTCCTTCCTTCCTTCCTTCCTTTCTAGATTTGTATGGCCACCCATCTTAAACAACTCTGGGCAACTCACCAAAAAACAGAAACTATAAAGCATAATCGTAAAACAATCAAACAGTAAAACAATCTAACAAAAACAAAAAAAATCTGCAGTTTAATCACCCTCTTCGGATAGCATGCTCCAATCCTTCATTCCATTTTTTCTACTCTATTCTTTTAAACTCAGATTGGAATGCTATTTCAATTTTGTTTTCTATTGTTCGCTCACACCCCTAGGAAATCAAGTGGCATCAGGGAAAGAAATGCCAAATATAAGTATTGTAATAACCTTTACAAAGAATCTCAATAGCCTTTATTTAAAACCTACCTGGAAAATAACATTTTCTGGTTCTATTTCAACATGTTATCTAAAAGCTAGGAGCTATCTTACAATGAAACTTTCATCCCAGACTTAATGCATGTTTGCTTGTTTTTGAAGTTATTTATTTATACACACACACACACACATTTTATGTAAAATTATTTTGCTTAATGAACTGACGATTTGCAGAATTTCCTGCAGATATGTTTTCTTTATTTCTGCTAGACTAAATGAGCATCTATAGGAAGGTATCAGATATCACTGCTTGTGGTCATAGCTTTTGTGTCTTTATAATTTATAGTACCCACACTGTTGCTAGAATGACTATGACAGGGGCACATCAAATATAAAACTAATCATTAGTTTATTGGCAATCCTAAAAAATCAATCAAGGGTCTGGCAGAGAGATTATCATGATGAAGTTAAAAATGATATAATTGTTTCAAGTTTAATTTTTTCTTCTATGGGCTAAAATAAGACTTGCTGTGCCACAGAGATTGAGAAGCTCTGTGTCTAATTAAAATACCTTCCTTCTAGCTGTAAGCATGTAAAAGAGCAGAAGGATGAGGAGTGGACTGTGATCCCTGTTCTCTCACCAGCCTTTGATAGTGTCAAATATGGGATGGAAATTTGGGAAATGTATGGTTGCTTCAGTGCTGCTGCTCTATCACACTGCTAACCAGAGGTTCAGTAAACCAGTTCCACCATAGCCCTCTGGTGACCAGGTACCCCCATCAGTTGCCATAGGGAGATCAGCTGTGTTCATACTGACAGGTAGTTGGAAATAGCTTCTGATCCCACTGCTTTTTTTCCTGCCCCAGTCATTCTGTTTCTCTGTTTTGGTAAGGAAATATCTCTGAAAGGCTGACTCAGTGGGTATGGGTTGTCCAAGTATTGCTATTATCACGATAAGGTTTAAAAAGCAGCATTCTAAAAAGCATCAGAATATTCTTAACAAGTCTGTTATTCTAAACAACACTGAGAGCATAATGTGTTGTTTATTATTTGGGTAAAATGGTAGTCTTTTTATAACAGTTGGCAGCGAATCAATGTTCTCTGCATCACCGTGATAAAGTTGAACAATTGCACTGATGCCAAAAAGACCTGTATACTGTAAGACCCTTTTCTTCATGCTTATGTTATTTTTTTAATTATCGGTAGAAAAAGCCAATTTAATTGAATATTAATTTTGAATTAATTATGTAAATTTGAAAATGTTGCTACTTCTTATAAATGAAGAATTAAGAGATGATCAAAGGATTCTCACTTTTCTTCTCACTGTCTTGTATTCAGGTTTTTTCCTTACAATTTTTTTCTTTTTACTGTATAATTATCAGTTTATCTGAAGTAGCCCTTTTCCCATGTACACTTGTGTGAATGAACCAAAAGGCTTTTTTAGTTCATCCACCGTACAATCCATAGTATTTGTTCATAAATGTATAACAGTCTGGACAGTTACAAATTGGCTATACGTTGAGATATGTACTGGTGGATCATTGTGGTTTTGGGGATTGGGGGCTAAGCATTTCTTCCAAAGTAATATCTGGGTATTCATGGGTTAATCATGGATAAATGCATTTGGGATAGTCAGATTTTTCTGGATTAATCTTATTTTTACACCTGAGAGTCATTGCATCTGGCAACTCATTTAAGGAAAGGACAATTATTAATCACCTCCCATTATTTTAGTTATGATGTATGAAGTCTTTCACACTTGTGAGATTTCAAAAGTATTTAAAGCTGATGCTTCCCTCTTACCAATTTAAAGTCTATTACAAACAGCTCCCCTGAGGAATACCACCTGTGTTCATTTAACAGCTCATGGTCACTCCAAAATTAATTAACACTCTGCTAATTTTTCCTTTGTTTTCTACAAAGGAGAGTTTCCATCTGATGATATTCTGATCTTCCATCTGATGATGCAGGGCCCTTCAACATACTATGATGCATTTATTTTGAATATTTCTTTTTAGAATTTAATCGCATGATTAGGAAATGAACATCACTATATATTTTCTCTGGATCTCAGTTGAAATATGTATTCCATGCATACATAAATATTCCCTTTTTGTGTAAATAGCATTATGTACTCTTCAGAAAAGAAATAAGTACTAAAACAAATAAATGAAAGGTGTGAGATAAGAAAAAGAGAAGAATACATAAAATTGATTTACGCCAGTGTCATTCACAATACCTCTCCAGGCTTTTGTGTTCTTCCAAATTATCTTGCTTTGAACATATTCACACAGAACATTGCTTCACAGAGTGTCTTTTTTCCTTTAAACACCTCACTTCTGTTCTTTTCAGAATCTTATCAATTCCACTCAATTATGAATTTCTCTATCTTCCCTTCCTTTTAATTCATTCACTCTTCCTTCATATATTTGTTTTGCAATCCAGTACTAATTCCTTTTCCCTACAAGTCTATATCAAGTAAAGCCCATGTCACACAACACCAACGGATGGAAAGAGGATGTAAAATGGAGAGAAACACTTGTCATCCGTTGGTTAACGCGATGCATCCGTTCTGTACTGACCTGCGTCGTTTTCATACTCTCTATCCGTCAGCATCCGTAATACTGTGATTTCATCGCTCAAAAAAGTTTAGTCTGCACAAAACTTTTTGAGCGGAAAATGTATCCAACGCATCCGTTATATCATCTGCTACGCACGATGGGGAACATCCTGTTATACGTCCGGTCATCATCCGTTACTGCGTCTCGCTAATACTCCACTAGGCATCCGCTGAGCGCATCCGCGCAACTTCACATACCGCTCAGCGGAAAATGGACACAGGGAGGAAGCAAAATGGATGCAGAACGACACGCAAGCATTAGTAGCACGGACGTAGAAAGGATGAAAGGTGGATGTGCAGCTCGCATACAAGCATTATAAAACCAGAAAAAAAGTTCGTATTTAGGAACGTATCTCAGATAATTTATGGATGTCTGCCAGAGCATGTCTAGAGAATGCCAAAGGACACCATAGCGGAAAAACCTATATTTCCTTACACAAAAGGGGAGGAAATCACCTGATCCACTTTTCAGTTCAGCAACCCTGCCTTGCAAGAACTCTTCAGCCTTAATCTTGCTCTTGCCTGTTCCATTCAAGCATCCCAGTTATCTTCACAATGGATCGTCCGCACACTCCTTTGGTAGCTGCCATTGTACTACAACAGGGCGAAGCCCTCTACAGGCTCTTTCACCTGTTCTACAGGAAGAAAAGAGGTCCAAGAAGTGTCTCGGGTCCGAGGATGGATCGCAGAAAGAGCCAGAATGGACTGTATAACAAGCTGATGGTGGAGCTGAGAATGAAGACCCTTGTCATTCCAGAACTTCATGAGGATGCCCAGCACATGTTGACAAGTTGTTGGAGCGGTGAGACCCAGGTTGACAAGGCAAACACCACGTCTTGGCCCAGCCTGGACACCTGGGTGAAAGGTGGCACTGACTGCTGCACCACCTGGCCTCCGGGACCACATACAGGAGCATGCAGTAAAGGCTGGAGTGGTGCCACACAACACCATCAGCATTGTGGTCAGAGAAGTGTGCAGGCCGATCATCGAAGAAATACCTGGAAGGAGCTGCCTCCAGTGCCCCTCCACTGATAGAAGGCTGGAAGAAAGTTGCGAGCGAAGTGGTATCAGAGGTGAACCTTTCCCACATCCATTGGAGCCACATAGATTGCCAAAGCACGTGGCCTGCCAAAGCTCCAGCCAAGATCAGGGTCCACTTATCACAAAGCTACAAGGGCTTCTCAGCATCACCTCTTCGCCAATGTCTGATGCTGACTACCAAGTTCATGTACCTCGATGTCAGGCAACAGGTCATCTTTAGATGCCCCAGGTAATACAACGCAAGTGACCTTCAAGTGAGCGAAGGCTGCAACGGCAACCTCATCATGGGCTTCCCAGATCCAAGACCCGCTGCCCAACGACACACCAAGATATGCAGCCCTACTTCATCGTGGGGGATGACGCCGTTCCCTCAGAGAAACTACCTCATGAACCCTACACTTCCAACTCCTCACCCTGCTGAAGAGAGGTCTCTTCAATACTACAGGCCCTGGACGTCTAAGGGCAAGACGCAAGGTGGTGGAAACACCTTTAGCATCCTGGCCCAACAGTTCCTGGTAAGCTGTCTCACCACTCATGCAGCATCGCCAACAGACCGTGAAGGAGGATCGTGGAAGCTTGCTGCAATCCTGCAACAATCTCATGTGCACCCACTACCAGTGTTGCAGAACAGGCTCCGTGGAACACCAAAAAGGCAATGGGGACATGGACCTAGTGACTGGAGGCATAGGGCAAAACCTGATAGATTACTGTGGCATGTGCAAGCCTCAACAGAGCTTCACGTGAAGGGATAGAAGCAGCGCAACCTCCTGAGAACCACTGGTGGCAACTCCCCAGATGGAGCAGTGGAGTGACAAGAAGGATGGTAGATGCTTAATGGGATCCTTCCTTGAGCCGTCTCATCACACGGATGAGGATTGTGCCATGTATTTGAGCGGCCCACAATGAACAGGGCATTGTAAATAAAGAGTTGTGTTTATATTGAAAGTGTGATGAAATGATTAAATTGTTATTTGATAATAAAGGGCTCATAAGTGTGCACCCTGGGAGGATGACGCATACAGATCGCCACCATGCTTGAACGGGAAGGTTTATCTATCCAACTGCTTATCCTTACCTCATCCCATCAAGCTATGACCATCCCAATAGGTATCGCGTCTGCCCATCCCAGCTGCTATCCTTACCCATGCCCACAGCTATTACCATCCAAAAAGTATCCCGGCCCATCCCATACTGCTGAATCCTTGCATCCAACAGCTATTGACTCTATCCCAGATAGGTATGCCCGCCCCATCCCAATCAGGCCCATATACCCATCCCACAGGTTATCCCCTGCCCATCCCACTGCTATCCTTACCCTTCCCACAAGCATGCAAAGGCTTAAACCATTTCTAAAAGTTCCACCAATACTTTATTTACTAAAGAACTGAACCACGTGTTGAAGCCAAAGATAAACTTATTAATAACAAACTGTAAAAGCAAAATGAACCAAGTAAAGTGTCCCAGAAGCAAAGATAAAGTCAACAGGTAGCAACCCAGTCTCTGCACTCTTCTCAGTCCACGTCTGAGGCATGCCCCATAGTCCGGGGGTGAAGGTTCCAGTGCGTGGAGGTGGCTGTTGCTGGAGTGCTTGTCTGAGGTGCCATTGGGGTTTCCTGGCCCTGAGAGGACACAGGGGATGGTGTGTGGAGGAAGGTTCTCAGAGAGGTTTGGCTCAGTCCTGTGATGTTGAGGATGCCCCTTCCTCAGGAACATGGTGTGTCCAGTCCCAAGACTGAGGCCGGGGCTTTTCTGTGGGGTGGGGAAGGAGAGTGTATGTGGGTGCTGTCTGGTCTGCAGGTGAGTGAGTTGTGAGGCGTAGGTGGCATCTGTGGCGTGGGTGGCATCGTGTGGCAATGGTGGCATCTGTTGCATGATGGCATCCTGTGATCATTGGTGACAATCGGGACATCGGTGGGATCAGATGACAATCAGTTGGGCATTGTTTGCATTGGTGGCGTACGAATGTAACCTGTGCTTGAGCTGGAAGGGCTGCCTGTTGCTGCTGGAACTTCTTCTGGTACCATAGCCTTGGCAGTGAGGGCCTGTGGAAAGCCCTGGAAGGGCTGTGACATTACCTGGGGTGGAGGGAACAGACCTGACTGGGTCGGAGTCAGGTTCAGCTTTGGGCCTGGAGGTTGTGCAGAAGACCTGTGGATGCCTCTCCTTGTCCACCTGGTACTGTTTGATTCGGACATGTTCCATTGAGGGTCCTGGTTGGACGTGGTGATGGAAGGGCTTTGGTTTGAGGAGGTATGTCGGTGTTACCAAGCTGAGAGAGGAGATCTATCGCTGCTTTTGATTGTGTCCCTGAACTCCAGAGAAAAGTGTGGCTCCTGTCCCTCCGGTCTGGCCTCTCTGTCTGCTTTTGTGGAGGTGGTACTGCGGGTGTGGGTGTGGGTTGGTCTCTGGTGTCGAGCGCCCTCTTCCTTGCTCCCACTGCATCTAGGGGGTCTCCACACGCTAATCCGCCACGGGGAGTGCAGCGGTCGGGGGGGTCTCCGTCGCGGGGTCTCGCACAGATTCCGTGCCTGACACAGGAGCCTGATACTGTGCCCAAAGAGGACTGGCTCTCTGGGCTGCCTGAGAGTGAGTGTAGACAGAGGCTGCTCCTTGGTGGTGGATCTCACCCTCCCAAGAAGCTGCACTGTTGGCCATCAGGAATAGGTCTCCTGGTCAGTGAGCTTGACCGCTGGCCTTGCAGAGCTTCTTGAGGTGCAGCTTCCTGTACAGGCTGTGCATGTGCTTCCGACCACCCGAGGGAATCATCCGAAGTGTAGCGAGCTCTCCGGCCTCCTCTCTCCAAGCCGCCTGCTTCGCTGTGGTGTCTCGATAGAGCCCTGTGTCCCTTCGCCAATAGGTATCGTTCTCATCCTCATGTCATTCGATGACCTCATCCTTCGATGTTCCTCTTCGATGGAGACTGCCTCCTCTCCCTATCGCGAGATTGCCTCTCTCCCTCTGGCAGGGCCTTTTTGGCCCTCATGCAGAAGGGCTTTGAAGTTCGGGGCACACCACCACCAGCAGCAGTAGCAGCCACAACAGCAGCAGCAAAAGCATGCACCAGCAGGACCAGCAGCACCAGGAGCACCAGCAGACCAGCAGGACCAGCAAAGCACCCACCAGTAAGCACCAGCAGAAGTACCAGCAGCAGAGCAGACACCAGCTAAGGAAGACCCAAGCAGAAAACTACCAGCACACAGGAGGAGCACGCAGCAGAACCCCAGCACCAACAGAGTCATCTCAGAGCACAGAAGCCCCAGCAGAAGCAGAGTCAGCGCGAGGAGGTGGGATGTGGCCCTGTCCTTCTTCCAGGGTGCAGAAGATGGCACAGGCTCCTTCTTCTTCCCCATGGTTTGTTGGCTGGAGCTGTGTCTGGCATCAAGGTCTTTCCCTCTGAATGGTGACCTGGCCTTTGCGAGCTGCATCCTTTTATATCCACGGGGCTGACGCAATGCAATTCCTCCCCGCATGCGCAGTTTAACGCTTGCATCCGCTAGGTCAGTCCACTAGGCATCTCGCTAGGCGTCCGTCTTGCATCTGCGCAAATCTCGCTATAGGCATCTGCTCTGCATTACGCTCGCTTCCACTGCGCGTCCGCGTTTGCTGTGCTCCCCCGGAAGCCCGCGTGATGTGCCATCCGCTTCATTCCGCTCCATCCGCTAGGCTTCCATGGAGTATCCGCTTAACATAAATATAAATAATAACA
The DNA here is from genome assembly GCA_004320025.1 of Laticauda laticaudata. Lineage (NCBI taxonomy): Eukaryota > Metazoa > Chordata > Lepidosauria > Squamata > Elapidae > Laticauda > Laticauda laticaudata. Next base: position 1,611 of record BHFT01036728.1, on the reverse strand, counting down.
TGAAAATAGTGACTTACATGTAACTGACTGTTATAATGGACTCTGTAATATTGGCATTAGTAAAGTAAGAGATAAAAAAATAGATTTAGTAATACTTTTTTAGAATCTGTTCATAGAATTAACAGAATTGGAGGCGACCTTGGAGGTCATCTAGTCCAACCTGCTGCTCAGCAGGAGAATCGATTCCAAATATTAACCTCTATCTTGGATCAATCTCACAGCCTCCTGATTGTGAGGCAAGAACTCCACCTCAAAACATCTACAGTTATTACACTTTCACAACCTATTTGCGGTGAGTAGTTGGCAGAAGATACTATGCACAAAGAGGGAAATAATATGAACTTAATCTTGCTTATGACTTTTGTAACTGTTGCCTTATTGCACTTAAATTAGGACTGTTTGGTGCAGTCTAGAACTTCCATATCTTATAGATAACTTTGAATGTTTTTGATCTAATCTGGAATTGATCCCAATTCTTATTATCACTAGAGACAAAATTCCTCGAATAAATATATGCAGTCAGTACTAGGTTGCAAAATAAAAAATTCAAACTCTTTGCAGTCATTGGGCAGATATATCATTCTTTTCAACCATACATTATAGGACTATTAAGAGGTTCATATTTTTTTCCCCAGAAAACAGAGACCATGTCTTGTGGTTTTGAAATATAATCCAGTGATATTTAGAATAGAAAAGACTGTAACTTTATAAATTTCACAAATTTTAGGACACGTCATCATGCTTTATGATATCAGGCATTGGAGAAATGACATTTTCTATTCTAAGGTTTCTTTTTTAACCATGTCTCATTGGTCTCTTTCAATTCTGTGCATACCTTTAAATAGCCAAATTCTTGCTTCACTGAGGGATAGCTGGGAAATATTTTTTATTGTTCATCTTTTTGGCATAAAATAGCTTCATTTGGGATTAATACTGTCAAACAGTTTCACTATCTTCATGGCTTTCGGCCCATAAAGTTTAATCTTTCCTCAACTATTCCAACAATGTTGCTGGAACATTTCTGCTATTTTCAAATTCTTTAATTAAACTGTCTAATATAGTGTATTATAGATTTATTGTGACTTTTGCCTCCAAAACAAAGCAAAATCTATGACTTAATTGCTTTTCCTGAATGCTGTTCATTGTAAAGTGTCTCCAATCTTGTCTGAACTCAGATAAGAGAGGAACTGGCAAGACTGTAGCTACCAAGGAGGTTAGTAGACAGAGAGCAATTAATTAATGATAGATGAAGTCAGTGGTGGAATTCAAATTTTTTTACTACCGGTTTCTGAAGGCATGGCTTCGTGGGCTAGGTAGGGGAAGCATACTGTAAAATCTCCAGTCAGAGGTATTCTTTACTGGATCTCCGAACTTCACAAAATTTCTGCTACCGATTCTCCACAACTGGTCAGAACCTGCAGAACACCACCCCTGGATGAGATGTGCCAGAGATTGAATAAACAAACCTTTAAACAGAAGATTGTTTGGAAATTAAATTAAATATACATATATTTATATATTTAAATATATATATTTTCAGCTTCCTTCGGGTATTATCCCACGTCATTGTAGTGCTTTTAAAATTGTAGCAACATTTCAGCAGAATCTCAT
>BHFT01036726.1:0-18367 GCA_004320025.1 Laticauda laticaudata | reverse complement strand
AAAAAGAGAGAGATTTGTTAACTGGGGAGAAAGAGAAGGAAGTTGAGAGCGGCTTCTGTGAGTCTGTTGAATTGGCTGAAGGAGCAGGGGCTGAAAGTCTCAAAAGAGAGGCTTCAATTTGTTGAAAAAAAGGTGAAATATTTGGGACATTACATTCAGCAGGGGGTTAGGTCCTTGAACCCTGAAAGGGTGAAGGGGGATCATGACTTGCTCCTCCCAAAAACAAGAACAGAGGTTGGAAAGCATTGGGATTGTTGGGGTACTGCAAGAATCTGGTGAGACCAATTCACAGTGTTGGCACAGTTTTTGCATAGACCGTTGCCTGGAAAGGAGAGAGCACATAGAATGGGAGGTTGGGAGATAGTGAAAATGTGGGAAGAGCTGAAGAAGGCTTTGTCAACCGCTCGGTTTTAAGCCTCGCCAAACCTGAAACTACCGTTTCATTTTTATGTGGCGGTGGCTCAGGGAACAGCAGTTGGATCCTTGCCCAAAAGCAGGGGGAGGCAGTACCAGCCGGTAGCCTTCCTAAGCAAGGGTTTTGGAAAGCCGTTGTGAAAGGATGGCCAGTTTGTGTTCAGGCTGTGGAAGCAACAGCGATGTTGGCGGTGGAAAGCAAAAGTTGACCTTTTGGGGGAGCTTTGGTGGTGCATTTGCCTCATCAGGTCAACTCAGTGTTGAATCAAGCTGGCTACCACTTGGATGACCAAAAGGGAGGATATTGAAGTATGAAACCATTTTGAGAACCAGTCCTGATGTGGTAATAGGGACAGACAAGAATCTGAATCCAGCAGAATTCTTGGAGGGAGAAGGCAGGTGTGGGAACTGGAAGACCATGATTGTCTATTGCAAGTGGATCTCATGACGAAGTTTAGAGAGGACTTGGAAGAGACTCCATTGGAGAAGGGAGAGAGGTGGTTTATAGATGGATCTAGCAGGGTGGAAAATGGAAAGCGAAAATCTGAGTTTGCAATAGTAACCAGGGCAAGGTGAGGTAATAGAGGAAAGGGTCACTCCAGCTGCTTTGGTCAGCCCAGAAATGTGAATTGCTTGCCTTGATCCAGAGCTTGAAATTGGCTGAGGGGATGGAAAGTAATGATTTGGACTGATTCAAGTATGCATGGGGGGTGGTGGCACACAGTTGTTTGGGAATATCTGGAAAGAAAGAGGGTATATCAAGGCGAATGGGAAGCAAATAGAGCAAGTGCAGTTAGTAGAGGCAAGCCTTAGAGGCCAATTGACAACTCCCAGCCGAGTATCAATTGTCCATGTGAACACACATCAGAAGGGGAACACACCAAGGGTTGTTTGGAAACCGATGGGTGGACAAATGGGCGAAGGAAGCTGCAGGGGAGATAGAGTTGGTAATGATATCTATACCAGTACTGGAAAAGGAGGACAAGAGGGAGGAATGGGAGCTAGAGGAAAAGGAAAAGTTGGAGTTGGAGAAAAGAGGGTATGTGTCAAAACCCAGAGGGATGGAAACATTTGGAAGGAATCAAGGTGGTGTCACCCATTGTCATGAGGGGAATTTGGAGAAAGTTCATGAAGGAGGACATTGGGGAAATGGAGGGCTTGGTCATGTCCATTAAACCTCACTCTTGGAAGTCTGAGGATGTGGAAGGTAGCTCAAGAGCATACTGCTGGAAATGTTTGATTTGTTTGAAAGTAAATAAGAAAGTGGCACGGCAAGAAAGAGATGAGGGCGACCCTTAGTGGGTTGGCTTTTCAGAGAGCACAAATTGATTTTGACTGCGTTGCCCTGTTAGAGAAAAGGGGGTTGGAAATACTACTTGTGATCAAAGATCAACTAACGGGGTGGGTAGAGGCTTATCCCACTAGAAGAGCCACAGCTCCCACAGTAAACCAAGATCTTACTAGAACAGATTATCCAACGATATGGAATGATGGAAGCAATAGATTCAGACAGAGGAAACTCATTTCACCCAAAAGGTTCTGCAAAGGGTAATGGAGGTGGTGGGGGTAAAATGGGAATTACATACCCATTGCAACCTGAATCCAGTGGAAAAACTGAAGGGCAAATGGGGAATTGAAGAAACACTTGACCAAAACTACAACTTGAAAATGGCTTGCCATGGACAAAGAATCTTCCCTAGCTCTGCTCAGGATCAGAATTGTCCAAGGAGAGATACAGGGGTCTCTCCTTTTCGAAATGCTGAAGGGGAGACCCTATTTGGCCAAACGAGGCAATCCCATACCAGAGTTCAGGGACTTGTCCTTCAAAAATATTTGCTGGCAACTGTTCCGGTCTTTGCTTTCTCTTCACAAACAGGGACTGTTGGTGCAACGACCACCTTTGGCTGGTAGCCAACATCACATGAGGCTGGAGGCTGGTTCTGATAAAGACTTGGAGAAGTGAAAAAACTGCAACCTAGCTGGGAAAGAACATACAAAGGTTGCGTGCTGATGACTGAAATCAGCAGTCCGTACTTGGAAAGGAGGCTAGATGCATTAAGCAGAGTCAAGGAAGCACCGGAACCTGAAAGAAACCTTGGAGTAATCCAGTGGACGGTCAGCTGCTAAAGGTAACTTGAAGAAGAATATGCCAGCAGAAACCACCATGGAGGTGTCGGCTGAATTCTGGAGAGGACTATTTGTTACAACTATTATTTACATGAATAACATCAAAGAAGTTCACAATATGTTGGACCTGAAGGTGAACTTGGGAACAGACTTGTGGGATGGCAATGTGTTCATAAAGGATCTCAAGAAGGATCTCAATTCTTTGAACATCACCATTGCTGGTTATGCATGCACAAGCCAGGAAGAACAGGTGAGGATTAATTCTATCATGCTATTCACTTGATCCAGAAAGACTAACACCACAGGGGGACGGGACAGAGAAATATGGTGTAGAACGAAATATAAACAGGAAGGATTTTTTGTTCATTTAAGGGAAACGGCGAATGTATGTTTTAAGGAAATAAAATTAGAGGGGCTCCATTTAGGAGATTGGGAAAATGTAATAAGACTTTTGATATGCCATCATTCTGTAGTAAACCATAGCTTCACCAAGAGTTTATCATAAATTAGATTACTTAATCAAGCAGATCAGTATCATGTGTGGCACATGTACAATCGGGTATGTGATACCGGGTGATATATAAACTTGATGGCCTTCCCCAAGGCTTGGATACATAATAAAGAGACTCAGAATCTGGCCTTACCCATTGGGAGTAGCCCATGAACTACCAAGATATACATAATTCTAAATAACTTCATGGTAGCAATGTTCCAATGATACAATAAAGAATATTAAAATGATCAACACCGAGCTTTTCTGAAGTAAGACAGGTTGCTCTACAAAATAGGTATTGCTTTAGATATTGTATTAGCTGCAAAAGGGGTGTGATGTGTGCTCTGATTCATTCACATTGCCTGTGTATACATCCATGATTTCCAACCCATATTACAAAGACCAGTAAAAGTAATGGAAGAACATATTCATTTTAATCCATTATCAACAAAGAGGTGACTCCTCATTGCCAGACCTGTGGGGAGCAAAATATGGTCTTGGCTTCCCAGTTCCACCTTGGTTGAGATCTACCATCATGGGAATTTATATTGATCATTATATGCTGTTGTATTGTTGTGTTTTGTTGTGTTTCAGTGTCCTCCTGGTGCAATAACAATGTGTGGGAAGATAGGAATCCTTGGGTTCAAGATTTTAGAAGCAGGAAGCAGAACCTCTGATGAATGTGTCAGAGAGAAATCACTCTGAAAGAAAGCAGAGGACGCTGCTGCTTGAGTTTGAGACAAGAGTGGGAAAAGAAAAAGGGGGGATTGTGAGCAGAACCTGAAGTCATGTTGATGGCCCATTGAATTAAATAAGGACGTGTCTCAAACTTAGTAGCTCTGTCAAATAAGGAATGTGTTCAGTTTGTGCACAAGAGAGAAAAAACAAGAATGAGTTAGAACACGGGGAATTGTAATAAAGTGCTGATTGTGTCAGAAAACTGTGTAACTGCTTTCACTAGATAGGGAAACGCATAAACCTTCAAAATATATATATATGTGTCAATTTGAAAACAGAAAAATGTGAGCCAGCCTCGTACGAGGGGGCAGACAGGGTATAATAAAAATACTGCCTGAATTTTGCTCTGGGTTCCTTCAATGCCTGAGGGAACCCGCCTCTGCAGACGTGTAATAAAAATTGTTTTCTTTGGATCAACGAATCTTTTGGTGGTCTTTTCATCAGTTCCACCTCACATTATGCACTACATCCTGCTAAAACCATCAATGAAACAACATGGACATGTAGCACTTTGGATAGTAATCTTTTCTTGAAGATGCTGGCACATCTACGTTTGTGGCTGAAATTGTATAAATCAATGAGCACTAAGCCTAAAATTACATATGCATCTAAATTATCTCCAGATCATGAAGGACTTCAGTGTTCTCAGACCATGAAATAATTTTGATATGTAGCTCATTCTATATGGGAAGGTTTATAATGTATTTCTGTATGTTTCACATTTTAAATAATTGTTTCTTTCTATCATAATTTCATCTCGAGGCTTTAATTTATAAATAATGCTAAAACATATAATGGGTTCGTTTCAGGGGTGGGATTCAAATTTCTCAACAACCAGTTCTGTGGGCATGGACTAATTTGTGGGTGTGGCTTGGTGGTCATATGACTGGGTGGGCATGCTTGCTGACAGGGTATGGCTTGGTGGTAGCGTGACTGGCTGGACATGGCTTGTATGTAAATATTATAAATATTTTCATAAATATTGATTTTTTTTATAAAAAAGGGGCAACTTTTACCCAAAATCAGGCAAATCAGGCAGGCAGATTGAATTGCTTGCAGAATCACAGATACACTCACAGATCTACCTTTCTGCAATCTTCTGTCTGAGTCTGCACTGAAAAATAGAAGCTTCAGTCCTACTCCTAAGGAAGGAGCTCTACTCTCAGGCCACTTCTCCTTCCCCCAACCATCCCTGTCTGGGCCTCAGGGAAGTTTCCTGGGTTTGTACTGCAAAGCAGTACAACAGCAGTTAAGATTTGCTAGAAAGCGATCATCCTACAATTTTCTGCTTTCTGGCTAATCTAAATTGCACAGCACATATGATAGTTGGAACAGCTGATCTTCTGGGAAAAAAAGGAAAAATAGAAACTTACCAAAAATTAGATGAAGGCACAATGCAGGCAAGTTGGATGGCATGCATACTAAATTAGAAGTGACTGGTCAGGAAAGGGAAGGGTGGAGCCAGCCAGTGGCATGATTTGCCGGTTCTCCAAACTGCGCAGAATCATAACAATTGAACAGGTAAAATCCTATCCCTGGTTAGTTTGATGTGCAAATCAAACCCAACCAGTGTGCTTCTATTATTACTATTATTTTGTAAAAAAATATAGATCTTTTTACTACATTCCCATGAACATCAGATATTTCTCAGTCTTGCTAATTTCTTTTTATGATATTCTCTTACCTTGTCCATGGTTATTCGACTTTATTTACATGGCATGACCACACATTCTTTTTACTTTTCACTGTGTTTGTTCCTCTTTGTCATTCTTGGTAACCAATTTCTAAATTATCAGAGACTATTTACCAGGAACCAGATCATATGCTATGTGTGAACATATCATCAACAGATCATCCAGTAGCATGAACTGGGATTTCATATAGGAGTTCTACAATGCTATGTATTAGGACAGCTGATTTAAATATATTTCATACAAAAAGGTGTTTGTATAACATTCAAAATATCAGTTGAAAATCATAATCTGATACTTAGTAAATTAATAGCACTGGAATTAATTAGTATAACCTAGCCAATAATTTAATATGAACTGCCTACCATATATCAATAATTTTGCTCTATTAACCATACAAAAGTTTTACCTACTATTAGAACAATAAAATGAGCAATACATAATCCTAAGTATAGGTAATATTACAATTTACTAAAGCCATTTTATATGATATACTTATTATACATATTCAGGAAATCCAGAAAAAAAGCATACTATAATGACAAAAAGAAGAGCCTTCTTCAAATGTTAATTATTGGCAATTAACCTGCTTCAATTAGTTATGAAACCATAATTGCCCTCTCCAGAAAAACAAAATAAATTATGTGTACTGATTAAAAAGAAGAAAAATACAGCAATCTGTCAGCATTATTACATTGTTTACATTGTTGTCTTTCTGTTATATCTTACTAGCTATAGACAGACAGGCAGACAAGATAGAAATACGATAGATGATTGATAGATCAATAGATTGATCACTTAGCAGTTTTAATAGATCACTTAGCAATTTTAATAGTTTTGATATTTTATTCACTTTGTAATTTTATAATTTAATTTAATCAATCAATTATGAATCCTGGTAGTGCAATGGTTAGAATGCAGTACTGCAGGTACCTCTACTGATTGCTGGCTGCCAGCAGTTTGGCAGTTCAGGTTTCACAGCTCAAGGTTGACTCAGCCTTCCATCCTTCCAAGGTTGGTAAAATGAGGATCCAGATTGTTTGAGGCAATATTCTGACTCTGTAAACTGCTTAGACAGTGCTGTTAAGCACTGTGAAGGAATATAAAAGTCTCAATGCTATTGCGATTAGTTTTCTGTATTTAGTTTTTTAAAATATGCCATTACTTGTATTTATATTTTTCTAGATTGAATCATTTTATTTGTACAAATCATATAGAAAATGTCTTTGCATTTAAATCTGAATCCTGTAACTCTTGGATATGCATCCAATCAACCCTAGTTGTATGGAAGCCTGCTTTAGGGTTGATAAAATCAGCTGTAATTATGTCATTATGAGAAATGAGCCAAAGCCACAATATTTAATCACTTCTATGCCTTCAAGTTGTTTAAACTATGGATAGAGAATTAATCAGAACTGAGACCAAGTGGAATGTAGTCAAGATTTTCATCCCAAATCATAGTCCAAAGAAAAATTATGCTATAATACTATGCTGAAAGATTCTATTTATTTGATTTTCACCATCTTACATACATGAATAAGGCACTATTCATTTCTTCCATGTAATCAGTTCTATTAATAAAATATTATATTGTGACAGACTCACTATAATTCCCAAACATGATATAAGGAAAAACACAGTGTCTCCTATGTTTACTATCTGTTTGATTGCATAGTGTTTCACTTCAAATGACAAATAAATTATATTACCTGACAAATAAAATACTGGAGTAAAACTTAGTGTTGATGATACTGTGTATAAGTTTTGTTTTTCCCTATAAGCCAAATAATTAAGTTTTTTTTTAAAGAAAATGCATTCTAAATGTTCTATCTGTGACTAAAGCTTCTTTTTCAAGTACCCAAAGTTTTTTATTCCATGTAAAACAAGTTTCAATATTATTAGAAGACTGGTTCTGATTTTAACTTCTTTGCTGAAAGGAGTGAGTGGAAATTTGGCATTGTCCCTGACTGTTTATATTAGCTGATCTGAATGTGTCCCGTAGTGGTGTTTGTTTTCTATGGGATTTAATGAAGCACAAAAACTAATGTTTGCAGATTGCACCCTAGAGAGAAAATTTATAACAAAAAATAGAATATGAATAAGTATTCTAAGGTAAGAGCAAGATTCCCATATGCTACTCATGTCATTTCTATGAATTTGATTCTATTTCCTTAAAAATATTTTAAAACAAATTATACATTTCAGATACAGTATAAGGTGAAGTGTTGGCCATAATGTAACTATATATGTGTCATATAATTATATCACATATAGAGAGAATTAATAGGGAAGATTAAGGCATTGACTGGATTTCTAACCTTTAGAGAGCTATCCCCCTATTGTGAACTGAAATGCACTGAAAACTGAAATATGCCATTTACATTGTCTATGAAATGTAGGAATGACAATGTTATGTGTTAGCTCATTGTAAGATGGATATTTCACACCTCTCTCTCTCTCTCCCTCTCTCTCTCTCTCTTTATGTTTCAACATTATCTATGTCAAAATATGTTTTCGTATGAAAGCAAAATAATCCTTCTGAAATCAATTATTCACATGATACAGATGAGGGTTTAGATTTAGATTTACAATTTAGGACTTTGTTTTATATAGTCAAAAAGGAAAATGATGTTCTACACCAGTGGTTCCCAAAGTGGGCACTACCGCTCCCTGGGGGGGGGAATGCCTCAGGGGGGTGCGAAGAGGCAAGGGGGATGGCAGGGGTACTAAGAGGCAGCAGGGGAACGTTCGAGGTCCTACAGTATCACCCCATTGACTGTTGCACCGCTCTGAAACCAGGGCCTTGAATGCGGCAGCTCCGATGCATCGCATTGTAATGTCCTCCCGGAGGAGGAGGAGGGGATGGAGTAAAGTGCACTAAATTTGAGTGTGCTGCACAGGTGCTCCAACAGCAGCGAACAGCAATGGAGCCGACTGTGGTGGGGTCTGGAGGGTGTGCATGAAAGGAGAAGGAGGGGAGAGGGAGGAAGGAAGCCTCAGCCATGACTTGCACTCATTTCTCAGCCAACCTGGATTTCCAAAAACTTGCAAAGAAGAAAGAAAAGAAGCTTCTCACACTCTAAGGAAGTCCTGCATTATCTACCTGGGGCTGTTTGCTATCTTTTTTTCTTCCTTCCTTTTGGAAACCTTTTGGAAACCGCAGTGGAGGCTTCCCCCCTCCCCCTCCTCCTCTTGTTCTTCAGCCAGCCCAGATTTCCAAAAGGAAGACAGGGGACAGGGGAAAGGGGACAGCAAAGAGCCCAAGGAGAGCATGCAGGGCTTTCAGAGAGAGAGAGAGAGAGAAGAGACACAGACAGGGAGTGAGAGAGGGCAAGATACACACAGAGAGAGGAATACAAAGGATACAAATACAGAGGATACAAAAGGAGGGAAAGAGATTCAGCTCAGTTCAACTCTGTCTGTTCCCCTCTCTCTGTCTTTGCCCAGTTTTGCAAGGATTCAGCAGTGATCTAAGGTAGCAACCTTGTAGCACTGTAAAGTAACAGCCTGACTGTCACTCTTTTTGGAATGCAAGGTTTATTTTTGTATCTTTCCAGAGACAGAAAGAAGGTGGCCAAATTTCCTTACAGTTATTCCCTGGGTGTGGGAGTTGGGAAGGGTGGGGAGTGGGGGAGAAGGAGGAAGGAAGAGGCAGAGAGAGAGAGAGAAAGAGAGAGAGTTAGAGGAGAGAGAGAGAAGGAGAGGGAAAGAGAAAGAAAAAGAGAGATGAGAAGGAGGAAAGGAGGGAGAGGGAGAGAGAGGGATAGGGAGAAAGATAGAGATGGGAAAGAGAAGGAGGAGAGAGAGCGAGAGCAAGCTGTTCTCCATAGAAAACACAGAAAACCACAAAACCTGGGGCATCAGTGGAAGTGACATTGAGTTGCCACACCCACCCATATCTTGGGGCTCCCGGTGTTTTGTTTTCTGAGGGAAACAGTTCCAAATGGCTCTTTGAGTGTTTAAGGTTGCAGACCCCTGACCTAGGAGGAGGCAGAGGAAGGGAGGCTTTGACCACATGCCCAATGTTCAGGATCCTGCTTAGCCAAGCCCGCCCCTCTTTGTAGTTGCCATGCCTGACAGCAAGTTCACAGTTTGCCCCACCTGCCAGGAATCAGCCTCCCAAGCTGCCTCCCTTCTCCGGGCACTCAAGTCATAGAGGGCAGGAGCAGAACAGGGTTGAGAAAGCCCAGGGCAGGCAGCTTTGCTCTACTTTCATAATGTACCACTGCGTTTGAAGCGCCGGCTCCACAGGCTCACCCCATTGAGCCCCTTGCACCTCTCCGGTGCAATAGTCATTGGTGTGAGTCTGTGGTGCTGGCACCTTGAATGCCCCTCTGCTGCCTCTTAGCATCCCCAAGGGGACTGGCAGAGGGGCGCTAAAAGACAGCAGGGTGGCATTCGGGGTGCCGGCACTGCAGGCTCACCCCATTGACTGTTGCATCGCTCTGGAGCCAGCGCGTCGAATGCAGTGATGGCGGCTTTGCTTTCCTTTCCCAAAGTGCCACTGCTGCTGCGTTCTGTCTGTCTGTCTGTCTGTCTGTATTGTCTGTCTGTCTGTCTGTCTGTATGTATGTATGTATGTATGTATGTATGTATGTCTATCCATCTATACATCCATTCAAAAGGTCTGTCTATCTGTCTGCCTGCCTTCCTGTCTGCCTACATGCCTGCCTGCCTGTCTACCTACCTTCCTATCAATCTATCTATCAATATCTACCTACCTACCTACTTACCTATCCATACAAACATCCAAAAGTCTGTCTGTCTTCCTGCCTGCTTGCCTGCCTGCCTACCTACCTACCTACCAATATATCTACCTACCTATCTACCTACCTACTACCTATCCATCCATCTAAAAGGTCTGTCTGTCTTCCTGCCTGCTTGCTTGCCTGCCTACCTACTTATCTATCTACCAATATATCAACCTACCTACCCACCTGCCTCTTTCTCTGTCTCTCTATCTATCCATCCATCCATCAATCCATCCATGTTCGTGCAGGCACATTGGGAAAGTAGAGCAAAACCAGTCTGGGAGAAGAGAGGGAGGAAGAGAGAGAAAGAGAGAGAGAGAGAGAGAGAGAGAGAAACCTGATGCATCAGATTGAAATGAGGCCTAGTATACACTGAGGCCCTTTTCCACATTGAAACATCTTTGCCAGCACATTGAATCTTTGGCTTCTATTAAAGGTTTTGTGGATGAAACATGGTTAAGACTATCAGGAAGCTCCCACATTTTGTTGAGGCTTTAAACAGGATCCATTGGACCAGATCTCCACACTAAAAATTACTTTTTCCCAATGTTTTAAAGTGCCAATTCTGAAGAAGGCAAAACCAAAATGTACTGATAAATTACAAAGAGAACACACACACACACACACACACTCCCTTCTAATTCTGTTGAAGCAGGTGATTGGACTAGAATAGATATCTCGTTATCTTTTTCCTCCCTCCCCATCCCTCCTTCTTTATTTCTTTTTCTTTCTGTCCCTTCCTTCCATCCCCCCTTTCTTCATCTGTCCCTTTTTCTTTCTTTCCATTTTCTCTTTCTTTTCTTCCTTCTCTATTTCTCTCTCTCTTTCTTTTTTCTCTCTCTCTTTCCCTCTCTCAGGCTCACCCTATTGACTTGGTTCACTACTTCGTTCAGACTTGCTTGGGCAGATCCTTCTGATGCAACAGGCTCAGTGGAGTGGACTTGTGAGCTGGCACCTAAAACATGGCAGTGGTGGCACATTTGAAAAGTCAAGCAAAGCCAGAGGTCGGTAATTTTTGCTATAAAGAATCACAAAAGCTTCTTGGTTGTGCACAAGAAGGGACACACATGTCAATGCAATTCAGCAACATAAAATAAAGAAATAAAAATAAAACAAATCNGACCTGCTCCAGCAGGGTTAGAAGGGAGTGTGTGTGCATGGCTGTCAAAACTCCAAAAACAAGTCAAGTATCTCTGGGGAGGCCAGTCATAAATTAGAACACTTGCTAAACAACCGGTCATTAAGTGAGGACCACTTGTATTTGGTTGGCCATGCCCACCCAGTTACATGATCACCAAACCACACCTATCTGGTCATGTGACCAGCAAGCCAAGCCCATCCAGGAAGCCACACCCAGCCAGTCACATGACCAACAAACCACACCCTTAAATTAGGCCATGCCTACAAAAATTTAAATCCCACCCCTGGTTGGGGGGCACCGAGGATGAGTTTGTAGCACAAAGAGGGCGGTGGACTGAGAAAGTTTGGGAACCACTGCTCTACACGGAAATAAGAAAATAAGATGGAAATTTTTCCTTATGTAAATTTAAGCTCTCTCTAAAACTTGGCTTGATATGAATATCTCCTTTTTTACTTCCTTTGTTATTACAGTGTAATTTAAGATTCACTCCTGAAGTTCAGATCTATGAAGGAACCAGGTGTGAAACAGTTACCAAAGATTAATATTATGGGTTCTTCATACCTTCCATCAAATATTATATCAGTTGGAGTAGTATAAGTAGAGTGTTTTATTTGCTACCATCAATCTTGTTTAGTTTCTAGGCTTCTGAATAGCTTTTTGAAAATACTATTTCTATCTTATCCTAGCCATCAAACTACCAACTTGCCTGGCATTCATGAAATATTAATTCCTTGTAAATCTAGAATACATTAAGTTTTTGCATGTGCATAAGAAGCTGAACATTTATTTCTGATTATGGATGCTGAGAAGAAATTTTTTTATGTTATTGAAACCTATCTCAGTGAACAAATACAGTTCCTATGCTAACTCCTAGCCAGTTCCTATGCTAACTCCATGATGGTCAATTGTAATCTGCTGAGTTGCATTTTCCTGGAATCCAGCTGTTGTTTTCTTTTAGCAGTTTCCTTTTAAAAGGTTAAGAAAAGATAAGTTCAGCATAAGTGTAGGCAAAAGAAATATCTATATAGGTACATCTAAGATCTGATAAATGTAACACACTACTAAAGCTTTAAATGTTTACAAAGAAGCAAGTATTAATACTTTGGTATTTTTAATATGCATGTAATCTTTGCTGTAACATAGAAATGATTCCTGAATTTGAGAGCCAATTATTACAGGAAGTCTCCTTTCAGCAAATTTTTGTTAAGCAAATCTACTAAATGTTAAAGGCTTAATAGATTTCTAGCTAGAAGCCATAATTATATCAATTGTTTGTATATTGTTTGCTACCTGCTTTCTTCCTTTTTTTGCCACCTGCTGCTGACTGGAGCTCACAGTTTATTCAGTTCAGACCAGTAGGTGTGCTGTGTGTGTGTGTGTGTGTGTGTGTGTGTGTGAGAGAGAGAGAGAGAAAGAGAAGAGAGAGAGAGAGAACTCTGTGCTATTATTTTTATTTGTTTCATTATTTATCATGTGTTAATATTTTAACTGTCCTACACATATATCAGTATGATTTTACTGCTTTTGTTTTGCTCAGACTACCACATATTTTTTCAGGGATTTACATGCATTCAATGTCTAGTCCAGAGCATAAAATATGCATATGTTTATTTTGTACAATAGGTTGCATAAGTCCAGCTTAATATGATATTCCTGGTATGTGATATTTTGTACACATTACAGAGAAAGATGCACTCTTTGTGATCTGACTTTTAGGCTTGCTTCAAACATACAGCCATAGTAATTACTGTTTTGAAACAATATGCAGGTTGTATTACATGAATGGCTATTTTATATATGTAAAATTATGTAATAAATTTTTGAGTAGAGGTCCTGGGAAAAGTGTCAGCATAACAGAATAAAAATTAGAAAGACCTTGAGGAACCTATACCATTTCAGAGAAATGGCTGTCCAGTCTTTTCTGAAAACTTTCCAGTGATTGAGCACCAGAACTTCTGGAGACAAGCAGTTCAACTGGTTAATTATTTTCACGATCAGGAAGATTTCTGGCCTTAAGGCCTGGTGCCCACTGGCCGGACGGCGCAAATCGGATGCATGAAGGGACGACAGAGTGATGAGCAAAAATTTTGTGGGGGGGGTTCGCGATCCATTGTGCTGCGCGGCTGCCAAAGAAGGTCAATAGAATTGTGCATGTAGAAGAGAAAAAAAAAGCCCTGGCGGATGAAGTAAATCGAGAAAAGAAGAGAGCGACGGGTGCGGGTCTCGGCGTAGTAGTGGACGTGTGGGATGTTAAACGGTATTGTGATCGGGAAGCCGTAGCGGAGGAACGCGTGGGATACGAGCCGTCAAAGGCCGGTTCCGAGGGAGAGATTGGTCAAAGCAGACGAGCATTAGGCGAAATGTGAAGCGGAGGCGCGTACGCACGGACAGCCGTAAAGGAATAGAGAAGGCGGATGCGCACGATGAAGCATGGTAGTATCGATGTTGCAAGACCGGTTCAGCGTTCAGCTTCGATGTTCCGATGCTGTAGTACAGCCGGAGTTAAGTAGAGACATTCCATGTACCTGTTGCTTCCTCCCGTTTGGTCCTTGTCGAGGCGTTGCAAGTGCGGGAGTGTGGGAGTGGCCGGAGGTTACCGCAGGTAGGGATGCAGGAGAGGAGTACAGCAGACGGTTTAAACAGCATGATAAACGGACACTAGAACATTGGTTGCCTCGGTCGTAGTGTTCACGGATTTACAGTGCGTACACGCGGAAAGTTTCATCCGTTCACTAAATTTTGGACAGCTCAAAACTTCTTGTTGTGGATGGAAATTGCAGTGTGAACAGATACTCGATGGATAGAGCATGAGGTGAGAGAGCGAGCAGCGGTAGCGGCAATGGGAGGTAGCTCGAGCAGAGTGGATCAGTGAGGCGTTGTTCAGACAGGATGGCAAGCTGTGTTAAAGCGTGTAGCATTCCTCGTTGTGCGAGTCCGATGATGATGCTGAGTGGGACCAAGGCCTAGTTTGGGAGGTTGCTCCTCTGGTTTTGTGTGTTAAGTTTAGCAGAACCATGGTCTCGTGGTCTGGCGTCTGTGTTGAAGAAGTTATAGTGTGGTCCCCCACCCCGCCTGCCCCCCCCCCCCCTTTGTGGCAGCCCTTAAAAGCCTGTTGCCTATCAAACTTTTGGGCAAAGCATGTAAGCCATTTCCTTCTTTCAGTGGTCCATGAAAGTACATCTATAATATGTAGATAATAAAGTCAAAAAAGGTGAACAACATTTTTACAGAACTATAGATACATTGAGGCTGTGTGTGACAAGGAATGGCTGGGAGGGGAGGGGCCAGGTGAGGTATCCCTTGATGTGAGTGACATTTAGTCGGCCATGCCCACCCAATCACCTGACCACCAAGCATGACTATCCAGTCACATGACCACCAAGACAAGCTCACCTAAGCCACGCCCACAGAACCACTTGTTATCATGTATATGGTTCATATCAGCTGTTTCTTTATTATTTGTGATTGAGTTTCTTCCACAACCGTACTATTATTTTTGGTTCTTCAGTGTTCACATTTTTTTCTGAATCTTTTCTAGTTCTGCATTCCTGAATGTTTCGTTTCTGGTAATAAATTTCTATGGATCCACTAATCATTTTTCAGTGATAGTTGAGTCTGGATCAATTCCTTTTCACAGTTCAAACAATCACCTTAAGTTGCTCTGCTCTGTTACTTCCAATTTATAATATTGTAGAAGGCCGTAGTAACACAATTTTAAATACAGTATTCTTTGGACATTCTGTTGTTCTTCCAGGAAGCCTGCAAGGCTATGCTGCATAGTTTCTGAGTCCTACTGCCCACATGTCAATAGATGCCCAGGAACTCCAATTTCTGAAATAAATCCTTGATGCTTCAGTCAATGTTTGACTGAAAACCTGTTTTTTCTCAACATAGTAAATGAGTTGATGGATTTATTTAGTTTGACTCTTCTAATGAGATATTTTTGGCCAGGGTGACCTGGTAGAATACACTGTCATCAGCATAGCTCGCAACCTTATCAGAACATCACAAGTCTCTCACCCATGACATGACATTATTATGATTATTATGATTTTAAAAACCTGATTTCAAGTAGTGTTTATTTAATATATTTTATCTATGTTACCATTTGGATCTTGATTTACTCAACAAATCAGTCATGAGTGTAATCATACAATAAAAAAGCTATTTTTACTGCATAGTCCTTAATGCATGAGTGTCATCCTTCCAATGTACCAGTGTAGATTCAGCTGGTTTACACTGGTACCTATTTTTTTTGTGCAGTTTTGTACAGAATGGCTGAATTGCTTGCCTTGCCATACCCCCACCTCATCCCTCTCTTTCCAGCGACTCCTCGTCTCATATGTGCACAAGTGACTAATTCATGGCTTGAACAGTTTCTCCTCAAGCCAAACTTCCACCTCGTCTGGACACGATTATCCCTTCTTTGCTCACTCTGTCTCCCAATATTATAAGCTACCTCATCCACTCCAAGGTGAAGATTCAACTGAATGACTCTAGATTGGATTCTTGGAAAGTTGCGAGGTCAGGATGAGGAGAAGGGTGATGGCAGTAGTGGTTTTAGGGAAGCAGTACAAGCAACCAGATAAGTGACTACAGCACTACAGCATCTATCCATGGCAGCATCTTCCGCCCCCCTCCATCTGCCCTCTGTGACTGAGAGTATGAATGGTCCATTCCAGCTAAGGAGGGAAAGCAAATGTGCCATCCAAGGAACTGTGCTATGCTCCTCAGCTCCAGCCACACAGCTTGAAGGAGAAGAAACTGCATACTTGGGCTTCCTGCCTCCTTTCTTTTTCTCCCCGCTTCTTCTGAGGTATGCACTTCTGGGATTCTCTCCTCGCAGTGGATGCTCACTCACACCCATTGCCACTCTTGAGGGCATCCACATTGCAGTAATTCCAGAGTGTGCCTCAAGGGGAGCCCTTCCAAGTTCCAAGTTTCTGCCAGTTCCAGGTTGGATGAAGAAAACATCTGGAAAAGCAATATATGAGATAGAAAAAGTAATTTTCATTGCTTTATTTTTAAGTGTATAAAGATGGTAAAAGATTATTGAACTGTTTCAAAATCTTAATGTTATAGCCCAGATTATGAATCCTAATTTTGGAAAATTTGGAAAATTAGTATTAAGTACATAATACTATGTATAGTATATATTATACATATATATACTATATTATATAATATAATATAGTACTATAATATAACCTATTTTACATTAGGGTTCCTTTACAACATTTATATTATCACTATAAATTTTGAGAATTTAAGAGAAACTGAAAGAAATGCAGCTGAAAGTTCAAGAGACTAAAGGCATCTATCAAGTGTGATGTTGTAAAGCATTTTGCATTTCCACTGAGATATTCTATCTCTCCACTGCACTGTGCTGCACTGCTAAATTTGAGACTGGGAAATGCAGAAGGAGAAACCAGTCTTGAGAAAGGCTATGCTTGCTGAGTACCAAGAGACCATGCAGCCTGGATTCACCTCAGCTAACAGAATAAATCCATATAGCCATCATAAAAGGCACTCAAGTGTATTCTGTTCCATTTTACAGTTAAGTTGAGATGAGCATATATTTCCTTCTAGCTTGGAAAAAAAACCCAGCTAGGCTGACTTAAAGTTCTTTGCATTTTTTATATTATTAATAAAAAACAATATCACTTTTTTATGTACTACTGTGCCCATATGGCTATTAAATGTATAAAATAAAGTGATGTCACTTGAAATTTTATAGGATTGATAAATTGCTGGTTAGGTCAAATGAATTAACAGTACAAAAAGACAGCACAAGCTATTCAAGCAAATTTGATAATCTCATTTGTGTTTATTTTCTACACTAAAAGACATTCCTAGTGAATCTATAAATTATTTATTTATACATACCTACAATATTGGACTGCATGATTTCTGTTGACATCATGCTCCCATTTTATATCATACCTGCCCCATTATAGGACTTCAGAGTCATATGAAATAGTTCTTGTTTAGATCTACCATAGAATTTTATTATGTTTGTTACATTTATGGTCCTTCATTACCCTAAAAACCTGTGTTGTTTTCCTTCCTTGCTTGCTTTCATCATAATATAATTACACACAACTAAAGAATAAGCCACAAACATCTGCAACTGAGCTTACTTCCCAGGAAACAGCTTCTATGCTTGTTCATGGCTTTGTTTATTGACATTAAATCACACTAGATTGTCAAACATTTTTGGGAGGCACAAATTCCGGGCCAAAAGAAAGAGATTTTTTAACCTCTGATGGAAATAACTATCAGTGTTAATTATATGCTTGTAAGTCGATGCAGGAATTTTAAGAGTAGCAATATGGACAGTGCTTCCATTTCCATCATGTTAAATTTTATAATCACTACAATAAATATTATAAAGGGGAGGGGGAATCACAATCAGTGTGCATGTTATTTCTATAATGTATTAATGATGAGGTTATTTCCAAACATTTCAAGTCAGTTTGAAAGGCAATAGAAAGGAGAAAACAACCATTTAAAATATCTTTCAAAAATAAATCCACTGAAGTAGTTAATTACAGTGAAAACATCAAAATAAGAATTAATGATGTGCCACAATCTCCCATACACAGTTCTTCAGGAAAACCTGAATGCATTTTATCAGGATCATGGTAGCAATCACAAACAAGTAGATTATACCTCTTATGCTAGCCAGTGAGTTTGGTTTGCTTCCATTATATTCATCTTAGCTTCCATTCTTGTAAACATAAATATGAAATAGCGGTAAGGAACATCAGAAAAATATATTGTTAGGATGCAAGGGAAACAAGGGGAAAAACTCACTATTCATTTCTTACATTAATTTTAGGTTAGCATTAATAAATCAAAGCTTTGGTTAATCTAATAGCAAAATATTAAGATTACCCACAATGTTTTGTGTATGACTCATTGATTAAGGCCCGGTCCCACTGCACTAACAGATGCAAAGAGGATGTAAAATGTTAAAAAAAGCTTGCCATCCACTGGAAAACGCTATGCA
>BHFT01036723.1:0-42414 GCA_004320025.1 Laticauda laticaudata | reverse complement strand
AAATAAAATAAAATAAAATAAAATAAAATAAAATAGTAGTTTACATTGCCTCCTTCCTACACTGGAAAGAACATGACTGGCCCCAAATCACCCAGTTGGCTTTATGCCTGAGTGAGATATAACCTCCCCATTTCCTGGTTTTCTAGCCTTAACAATCGCATCAAGCTGGCTCTCTAAGCTAAAGTGAGATGAAAGACAACCAGGAAATGACAGAGAACAGTAGGTTGAAAGTTACAAAAGCATCCTGGTACTGTGAGTTATACAGAGTTTATAGGTCATTGTATATTCTCCCCTTACTAGAGAGATTGCCAAGGAGGGCAGACAATTTTTATGTAGATTTTTTTCCTCCAGGATTCAAATCCAGCTATTAGGCGTGCAGTGGCAAAATTCTGTGTTGCTGCAATGTCCACTAAAAAAAATTGGTTACAGAATTATAGCTGTCAATGTGTGACAATTTTGGGAGATAGAACAATCTTTGGAGAATGTTATTTACACACTCACTTATTGGCTCTCCATTCATATAAACCAGGGAGTGCCCCGAACTGCAACTTGTAAATAGTGATCTCTATTGCTGATCTAAGACCATAATAAAATTCTATTCTATTCTGTTCTATTCTATTCTATTCTATTCTATTCTATTCTACAAAAGCATCCTGAAAGGAGACAACCATAGCAAACTATTTACACATTGTAGCTTGATTCCTACATAGGGTATACAACCTCAGCTCCTATTTCATTGCAAAGTTGAGGCACACTTATGAGAATCCACAGTGATGGTGTTATTATCAGGAAGTCCATCTCAATATAGAAGGATGAGCTCAATTTATTTAAATAACCCCACAAGCATCAGTTTTAGAGCCGCATGCACAACTGAAGGGAAGAGCTTTTTGGAATATGACATAGGCGTTCTTGCAATAGTTTGGGACTGTAGCTCTCAAACATTCTCAGCCAGCCTGGCTTTTAGATGGCCTTGGGTACATAATTCCTAAATATCTGAAGGACATCAGCCAGCTTGCAAAAGATGGGTGCTATGGCCTGAAGCCAGGAGAAACACATCAACTGAGAAAGGCATTCATGCTCAAACCAACCAACCTCAATCTTATAACTATTGCAGTGGATAAAATGAGAAAGAAGTCCTCTCAAATCTCTCAAGGAGAACATATTGAGGCCATTAGTCCATTTTCTGGGTTATTCATTGAAGCAGAAACTGGATTGGCAAGACACATTAAGCCAAATGACCATCATCATCACAGATTAACAAGAGTTGGAATGGACCTTGTAGGTCATCTAGTCAAACTCTCCACCCAAACAGGGGACCCTACACCATTGCTGACAAATGGCAGTGTCATGCCCCTGTTGGAGTCTGAATCCAAGGAGGAAGATGAGCAGTGGACAGGGAGTAGGAGTGGCCTTTGGCTGTGGAAGAAACTGAGGAAGGGCAAACTCTGGCTGGGCAGAGCAGGGATGAGGTAGAACAAGGGAGAGGGAATTCAGAGGAAGACCCAGGCCCACCCCCTCTTCATCCTAGGGCACACAGGGAGGAATGGAGAAGAGAGCAACGTGGGTTGCGTGGCTTATGGGAGAGGAAAAGGCCCTGATTCCCTTCATTAGCCACACCTGGGAATGTGAGTTTAAAAGATATGCATGCTGAGTGTGGCAGGTGCTGGGACTTTGACTTTGTGTTGACTTTGCCTATCTGTGTTCCTGGTGTCTTCCCAACCGTGTTGAATTACTACTGTTCCTTCACATCTGGAATTGTTTCTCTTGCCCTGCCACACTAATTACCTCATTTTGCCTTGATTGGACTTATAGTTACAGGTTTTGTTGACCACATTTTGGACTTGATTCTCTACAGCCAAAGGCTGTTCCTGGGAGAGTTTTTCTCCAGCCCAGAAGATAACCAGGACATTGGGGCAAAGTTGGAGCTAATAAAGGGTATTGATTATCTGACTGTGTTGCCTTTGTGCCATACCCTGGGTCATCACAGGCAGTCTAGTCTCTTCTTGAAAGCTTCTGGTGATGAAGCTTCCACAACTTCCGAAAGCAACTTCTGTTCCGCTGGTTCTTCCGTGTCCAAACTAAGCTGTAGAAGAGCAGGTGGAACCTAGAGTTGTTCCCACAGGCAGCACAAGTCCAACCCCTCTTGAATTCTGCTAACCTGTCTAGTGGCAATTTAGAGCTGGCTAGATTCTTGTTTATAGGCATGAGCAAAAAAAAATCTGAACAGGAATGTGAGGTGTGGCCTCAGTTTTTTGTGACTGATATAATCAAGGTTAATCTGAACAAATGCAGAATCCAAGGCTTGTCCTTTGCCAAAATGATTAATAGGAAAATTGTGGATTAAAAAAAAAATAGAGGGGGTAGCAATAGAACTTAGACTTATATACTGCTTCACAGTACTTATACAGCCCTCTCTAAGTGATTTACAGAGTCAGCATTTTGCCCCCAAACAATCTGAATCCTCTTCTGATCTTAAGATCTTCCCCTTGGATCTTAAGATCTCTCATCCCAGAGCCTTGGGCTCGCAATCTTACAGATTGTCACATCCTGGACATAAACTGTTTCAACTCCTTCCCTCAAAACAACACTATAGAGTACTGCACACCAGAACAACTAGACACAAGGAGAGTTTTTCCCCAAACACCATCACTCTGCTAAACAAGTAATTCCCTCAACACTGTCCAACTATTTACAAAGTCAGCACTACTATTACTATTAATCTTCTCATCACTCCTTATCACCCATCCCCTCCCACTTGTGACTGTATGACTGTAACTTTGTCGCTTGTACCCTATTGATTTATATTGATTGTTTCCTGGTATGATTCAATCACTTATTATACCCTATGACTATTATTAAGTGTTGTACCTGATGATTCTTGACTCTTGACAAATGTATCTTTTCTTTTATGTAGACTGAGAGTACCTGCACCAAGACAAATTCCTGGTGTGTCCAAACACACTTGACCAATAAAGACTTCTATTCTAAAGTATGTTTTGGAATTCAGAGGTGTGGCTTTTTATTTGAACTTGTTTGTTGAGGTTCTGAAGACTACCAGCACTTTGCAAACTGTTATTTCTTTTTAATAAATCCTCTTTGTTTTCAACTATCCAAGTTTGTGTGTGTGTGTGTTGACTTTGAGTTATTTCCAACATCTGCAAGCCTTAAAAAGAGGGGGACGTTTAGGCATTTCCGTTCCTTGCCCAGAAGAAAACACCAGAAACGTGTTTGCAGTCCAAAGTACAGCGACTCCTTGGCTTACAACAGTTCATTTAGTGACTGTTTGAAGTTACAACAGCAGTAACTGTGAGAGTCTTAGTGGACAAGTAGCTAAATATGGGCCAGCAGTGTGCAGCAGCAGCCAAAAAAGCTAATGCAATCCTAAATTGCATTAACAGAGGGAGACAATCAAGTTCAAGGGAGGTACTAATACCACTCTATAAAGCCTTAGTAAGACCACACCTAGCATATTGCATCCAGTTTTGGTCACCACACTATAAAAAAAATGTTGAGACTCAAGAAAAAGTTCAGAGAAGAACAGGATGATTAAGGGACTGGAGGCTAAAACATACAATGAATGGTTGCAGGAACTGACCATGGCTAATCTAGTGAAGAGAAGGAGCAGGGGAGACAGGATAGCAATTTTTCAATATTTGAGGGGCTGTCACAGACAGGAGGGGGTCAAGTTATTTTCCAAAGCACCCAAAAGTGAGACAAGGAATAATGGATGGAAACTGAACAAGGAGAGATTCAGCCTGGAAATAAGGAGAAACTTTCTGACAGTGAGATCAATCAGTGGAACAGAAGTTGCCTTTGGAAGTTGTGGGAGCGCCATCACTTAGATACAGACAGATAGTCAGAGTTGGAAGGGATCTTATAGGCCATCTAGTCCAACTCCCCCCGCCTAAGTGGGAGATCCTACACCATTTTTGACAAATGGCAGTCCAATCTCTTCTTGAAAGTTTCAAAGTCCCTGTTGTAAGTCCCTGTACTTTGGACTTGAAATATTCACAAAGAGATTGGACTCCCATCTGTCAGAAATAGTGTTGGGTCTCCCGCTTGGGTGGGGGTTGGACTAGATGACCTACAAGGTCCCTTCCAACTCTGATTATCTGTTAACAGCACTGAAAAAAAGGTGACTTATGACCATTTTTCTCACTTATGACCATTGCAGCATCCCCTAGTCACATGATTTATATTCAGAGATTCAACAACTGATTCACAGTTGTGACGGTCGCAGTGTCCCAAAATCATGGGATCTCCTTTTGCGACTTTCTGACAAGCAAAGTCCATGGGGAAAGCAAATTCACTTAACAACCATGTTACTAATTTAAGAACTGCAGCGATTCCCTTAACAAAAAGTGGCCAGAAAAGTCATAAAATGGCATAAAGCTCCCTTAAGACATTTCTCAGTTAAGCAACATAAAATATGGAGCTCAATTGTAGTCATAATTCGAGAACTACCTGTATGAACTTTTGATATCCAGCGCAGTTAAATCAAAGCTTAAACGTTTATCTGTATTTGAGCTGAAACACAATTTGATCCAACCAATCAAAGGGGTTTTTTTTATTTTTTTCCTCCAAAAGGTATTTGCATTTCACATTTTATTAAAGGTTTATTTCGGTACAGTAGTTGATATTTCATAATTATTTCATAAAGTGACATGTAATCGTAGTCCACAGTTTACAAATGATGACAATGCATGCAGTAGTAGGGTTTGCAATCTCTCGACTCTTATTACAGATGGTGAGGAATAATATTCGCCACCCGACAGCATCCGCGAATCCGAAGGATGGCAATGGATAAAACAGCACGTAACATAGCAACTCACACCTGCCCAACACGCTACATAGATTTCAAATGCAAGTTTCCATTTCGAATGAAGGGCATCTCTTTTGGGGGTTCTGCTTCGCAGTTGACCTTCCTTCATATCACATCGTATTATCAATTCTGCCACTCTGTGGTCGGTGTTTTGTCCGTCACCAAGCTTCTCTTCGAGGATATAATCCAATGATCGGCAACCTTAAACACTCAAAGAGCCCATTTGGACCCATTTCCCACAGAAAACCCCAGGAGCCAATAATTTAACCACCGGTGTGACTGGGCGGGTGTGGCCAACTTGACGTCACTCCCACCCAGTCACTTCCTGCTCTGGAATATGGGGATGGAGTCTTCATCTCCCACCATCCCCCTTACCTTCTCAGGCCAGGAGGGGAGGGGAGGGACCAGACAGGATCAGCCGACAGGGAGCTGCAGCAGAGGGCCAAAAGAGCCACGTGTGGCTCTAGAGCCACAGGCTGCAGACCCCTGATATAATCAGATACTAACCAAAGCCACCCTGAGCTGAGATTCTATATTTAAAAGCATTAGCTAAGCAGTTTAAAATAATTTTGTCAACAGGTGGGCTTATGTCTTTTGCTGTTCCAGCTGCATTGCAAGACCTTATGTTCCATCAAGCTAAAAAAAATATAGCATGAGAAATATAGTGTGAGATGGTAGTACGTAATTGCACTGAGTGGTGTGTAGGGTACAAAGAACACCTCACACACATTTAGCTGGACAAGTATTTTATTTCAAGAGTAAGTTTTTCATGGCCCCCTCATTATGATTAATCTTCCTTGGCTAGTTTAATAAGAGGCCCTTCCTTTTAATGAAGTTTTTTTTCTTTTTTTGCAGGAGATTATCTGTAAACCTTAAGGTTTCCAAACACTTCAAATTCAATACCTTTTGTATAAATGCTGTCTTATCCCTAAATAAGTATCTTAATGCTACCTGAATATAAAAAACAGGAGGTTCATGCACATAAAAACAGATGCTTTAATTAGAAATAGTAAATTTGTGGTCTCTTCTGAATGATGTTTTGGCTAGACCCAAACAATTTGATTTAAATCCTAAATTTGGCTGCAAATTCTAACCATGGTAATTTAGTGTATGTGGAGGGTGGAGGGTTGAGATACGCTGGACTAGGATAATTGTATAGGGAACTCTTTCCCCAAACAGGCTAGTTTTCTATATGTGGGGAAGATTATTTTTTTTTAATAAATAACAGGAACCAATCCATCATATAATCTTCAAATTTCCCATCTATAGGGAGGGGCGGGGAAAACCCCTTTATTTTGCAATTTTGCTTAACTCCTTGACAAACCTTCAGAATAGTTTCCTTAAAAAAAAGAAAAGAAATAGATTTATCTAAGACATACTTCATTTGTAGAGCCCTCACATTCCTCCAATCATCTTTTCTATGTTCTACCCCAAAAAAAGGCAGCAAAAAAAAGGGGGGAGGAAATCTGTCACTTTAAAGAGGTAGAGTTCAGGACCATTTTTTAATTGCTGCACTTGTCTACTTCCAAAATTCCGAAATGTAGGCTCCTTTGCTTAAGGGGATGGGAGAAGAGAAGAGAAGAGAAGAGAAGAGAAGAGAAGAGAAGAGAAGAGAAGAGAAGAGAAGAGAAAGAAGAGAAGAAGGGAAAGAGGGAGAGGAAGAAGAAAACCATCAATCATGAAAAACCACATATATTCCTGGCCACAATGCAGGAAATTATGCATTAAAAAGAAAGGGAGAACCAGGGAAAATAAATTTGTGCCTCTTGTCTTAAGATTGCCTGGTCCCAAAACCTGATTTGGATGCCTGGTTTAATCTCCGAGAACGGCAGTCGAAAAGGCAGTGGTGAAATCTCTCCTTGAGGTAGGTGGTCCTGGCTTGCTGGCTCAGCTCTCAGCTGCATTCAGCTGTCCTCAGAAAACCAACTGGAGCAGGTGAAACTCTACCCAAGGGTTGGCTCAGGCTAGTATCTGCTACATTGGCTTATGCAACATTGCTGACAGACACACTCCTGTTCAACATGAAGTGGAGGAAGGCAGAAGGTCTGAATGTTCCCCTGAAGTCGGGTTTGTTTCAGGTTGGAGGTGTCTCGGTCTCAGGAACGAATGAATGCCTTGCCTTGGTTGAAGCAAAGACACAAATGATAATTTAACAAATGGTACAGATTCAAACCAGGCTATTTAAAGGCCAATCCAGAATGGACTATTTTGTTTCTAAAGATACTCCTTTTTTTCCTTCCTATTTGCAATCAAGAATGGGGGGGGGGGGGGGAAGAAGATGGACAGGNGGGGGGGGGGGGGGGGAGTAAGAAGATGGACAGGGTCTGAGAATCCTTGTCAATCAAAGGCAGCCTTCTCTAAACTTTACCTATTAGCTGTTGATGGTAAGAATCACCAAGCATAATATCTGGAAGGTTGGAAAAGGCTGACCCGAAAATCATTATACAAGTGAGACCATCCAAAGTGCTCCAGAGAGGCCATCAGTCGGATTATATTGTGTTTCCCCTACTCTTGGGCTTAGCATCAATTGGATATCTTCTTCTGGTTATTAGGGGATTCGGGGCTTTGGATCTGGTTTTGCCCCGACGCCAACCAACATTGGGTGGTCATAGGCTGATAGCCATACGGCGATGCATTATGGGTAGTTATGAGGACAGTGGCTACCATCCAGTTAGAGTGCTGCTTCTATTCTCTGTTGCCTCACCTTCATCCTCCTCCTCTGTTTTTTTCTTTCTTTCTGAATTATTACTATTGAATAGCAATAGCCCGAGCTTTACAGCCCTCTCTAAGCCCCCAACAATCTGGGTCCTCATTTTACCGACCTCGGAAGGATGGAAGGCTGAGTCAACCATGAGCCTGGTGGGATTTGAACTGCTAAATTGCAGACAGCCGGCAGTTGGCAGAAGTAGCCTGCAGTACTGCACTCTAACCACTGCGCTACCAAACATCTTGTTCACTCTGGGACAGAGTGAACATCTGGTTCATTTCTGGGACAGAAATAACCATGAAGAGGAAGGATGGTCACAGATCAAACTCTCCATGCAAGGGCACCAAAACCCCACATAAGAGTGGTCCTTTAACTCAGAGTCTGGCCTATCTGTTAGCTTAGGGAATCTCCAAACCTGGCAACTTTTTAATCCTTGTGGACTTCCGGAATTCCTCAGCCGGCCATGCTGCTGAGGAATTTTGGGAGTTGAAGTCCCCAGGTCTTAACGTTGCCAAGTTTGGACAACCCTGTATGAGCTCAATAGAGGAGAATTACAAGAAGAAGTTAGTACATACAAGGAAATTGTTGCAGGTCAAAGGTGTAACTCGGCATGAAAACCCGTATTCCTCACAATCATTTGGATTGAAGATTCACCTACTGGGTGAGCTTGTGTTCAGAAACATCCTTGCACTGCATAAAGTGGGAAGTGTTTGGGGAGGCCAAGAATTGGGTTGGCCAAATTGGGTTGGTTGACCTGAGCATTTCAACATAATGGGTTCTTTAAGTACAGTAGAACCTCTGGTCCCGAACACTTCTGACCATGGCCAAATCAGGTTCTGATCCAAAAATTCATAAAATGTTTGAATCTGGTCACAAACACATTCTCAGGTGGTGATCAAACATGACCCCTGACCCAGAAATTCCTGAAGATGAAACAGAAGATGAAGAAATCACCAAAGTTATGGAACAAATTATGGTTGTGACCAGATGTTCTACTGTATATCTTTGCATGGGGTCCAGCCAAGTGGTTGTGAAATGCTTATCTCCCCAGGTGAAAGCCCAAACTATGATGAGCTGATCACCTTCTAGAACCAGAACTTGGATGTGGAATGGTCCAGTTTCCCATCACAAGCTCAACATGTTCAACTTCAGCCCTTTCTCCCTTGAAGAAAGCCCCTAATGTAGTAGTCGGCTGCTAGCTTGGTCCTTCCAGGGCAGTTGGGAAGGCCAATCTGCTGTGGCACCGCTGATGGTCTGGAGGCAAGAAATCCAAAGCTCATCCTCAATCAATGGGGCTCCCTTAGGATACTCATCATCCTGAGCTTTCAGCCTGAGCACAGGCCCCCTGACCATAGATGGAACTGTAGGAACCCAAACAAATGCTGGGACCAGGTTGCTATAAACTGCAACATCTTTTCCAGCACTTCAAATTACAAAAAATAAAGTCATCACAAGTTTTCAAATAAATAGAAGGAACGGCTGGAGAAGTGACTCTGAAGTTCCACCCAACCGTGCGAGATCCAACAGATATGAGATAGTCTCCATTGGCCTCTCTTCTGCAAATCCTCTTCTTACAATCGTTCTGAGCCAGCTGAATGTCCTTCAGCTCCATTTCTGGAAATGAGCATAATCAAGACAGTTCCAAAGCCAAACTGCTGGCTCCTAGAAGAGCAAGTCCATCCTTCACTGATGGTTTACCCCATCAACTAGTGTTCCTCTTTCACACTATGTGTCAAGTCTTCTACTGCGGATTGCCCTAGTCTTGCACCAACAATGGCAAAGGGTATATTCTTACAGCCCACCGTAAGTCCACTGATGCTCCAGAAGCCATCACCGCCACGATGGCCTGAGTCCCTACTGATAAATTATAGCATAGCACCGTGAAATTAAGGCTTATCCCGGTGGAGTAAACAGGTACCACTGCTGAAACTTGAAACCAGACGGGGTTCATCATCAGGGTGCTGATTGTCATACCACACTGTGCCTCACACCGGGTTCACGAGGTGGTTCTAAATCGATGGAGATGGCAAGGTCTTCCTTCCAGCAACAGACACAATGCAAAAAGTCCGTGACATTGTGCGTGAAGAGGCGGCGGCAGGGATGCAAATACTGCATGAAAGAAAGCATGAAGACAATGGCCAGACAGTAGGCCACAAGCAGCTGCAACACAAGCATGGGTGTGCAGAGGTACTCATAGAAGTCCGTCTTGAAGAAGTACCAGACCAGGAGCAGCAGGCTGTTCTCCAGTCCCCGGAACACGTAGAATAAAGCTAAACAGCCCCAGTTTTGGGACCTGACAATCAAGTCTCGCCTGGACAACCTGAGCTGGACAGCCGACCAACAGAAGACGTTGATGCCCCCGTAGAGCAGAGTGATGCAAATCAGGACAGTCAAAGTTCCCACCCGGCTGAAGTTTTTCTCCACGTTCTCAGGCAGCTTGGCCCCGCTTCTCCAAAATTCGACCCATGGTAAGAAGAAGAAGACCAAGAAGTTGGCCGCCCCGACAGCCAAGCCGTAATATTTGAAGACGGTGCCAAAGAGGACCAAGATGGTGATGCGAGTTGAGATCTCCAAACTCCTCCATAAAATGATGCAGATAAAGGCCAGCGGGTGGAGGTGGATCTTGTAGTCGTCGTACTTGATCTGGATGGCCAACGTGTTGCAGACCAACGCCCCATATGTGACTGAGAGTAAGCACATGGTCATCAGGACAGCTAGAAGGGAAAGAAAGATGAAAGGTGAGCAATGAAGAGCAACCATTATCAACTTGAAAAAATTAGAGGTGCTGGGAATCACTGCCATTGTACAATTACTACAGATAGTCCTTGAGTTATGACCACAATTGAGACAGTGATGGGATTCAAAAAATTTGACTACTTCTGTGGGCGTGGCTTGGTGGGCGTGGCAGGGGAAAGATACTGCAAAATCCCCATTCCTTCACCTACTAACCTGCTTTCCAGCTCCATTCTCCTGTGCAGGGCAACCAAAGAAGACCCAGCCGATCAGCTGGGACTCAATGGGAGGCAGAGAATAGATGGGGGTGGGGCCAGTCAGAGGTGGGATTTGCCAGTTCTCCCAACGACTCAAAATTTCCGCTTACCGGTTCTCCAGAACTGGTCAGAACCGGCTGAATACCCACTTTTGAATTGAGACCAAAATTTCATGTTGACAAGCCAAACTTTCAGAAAGTGGCAGTTGGAAGAAAATAGACACAGCAAATGGAGCCAAGCCGGGTGTCCTAGAGGAAGGAGGAGTAATACCTCCTTAAAAGAAAACCTTGGTTGAGCTGTCCCGGCTGGTAGCATCTCGTAAGGGCCCCTTTCCAGGGTTCCAAGAGAAGATGGTCAACAGTTTTGAAGGCGGAAGAGGTCTTTATGCCCCAACAGCAGATAAAATGGTAGAACTATCTTCTAGGAGAAGGGAGACTCTAGATAAAAACCTGGCTTTTATTCTCTTGAAGGAGGGGCCATTACTTTGCAGCCTTACTCCCGAGTCAACCGTGCTGTTGTAACTGCTCTTTCCTCCGAGCAGCCCTGCGCGCATGTGCACTTGGCATAGGCTCCTCGGGAACCTCCTCATCACTGCTGCCAGCCCCCACAATCTCTGAAGGCAGCAGTCCACTCCCTAGTAGTCCTGGCCCCTCACCTGAGTCCTCGGTCTCCTCAGCCATCTGCACCTGCTGCCGGCTAACCACAACACCAGGCCTCGTGCTCCGGAGAGGACTTTCTCCAACTTTGCACACAGCATTGAAACAACACGGGAAGTGGCAGTGACCGGTTTCATAGCATGATACCATCGTCTCTTGAGACTGAAGGATGCCAATTCGAGCCAAACTTCTGCTAAGTGAGTTTGCCCCATTTTATGACTTTTCTATCCACTGTTGTTAAGCAAATCACTGCAATTCTTAAATTAGTAATTAAGTGAATTTTGCCACCATTGTTAAGTAAATCATTCATTGCGTCTGTAAAGTCACTGCAATCCTGTATACATTTTCTCATAAGTAAAACTCACTGGATCTAATGGTTTTTTGTTTTTGTTTTGTTTCTATATGCCTGCTTCACTCCTTCAGTGCCCCAAAATGTGCCTTTTGGGTGTAAACCAAAGATTTGTAGGTTAGATCAAATTTGAATTTGGGATTAAAGAATTTAATTAAAGCAAACTGGTCTTTAGGAAATTCTCTGTGGATCTGTGTAAGAAAGCCCAGCTTGGTAATCATGCTTATAAATTATGAAATCGCAATACAGATAGTCCTCAAATTATGACTACAACTGAACCCACAATTTCGGTGCTAAGCAAGACATTTCTTAAGTGAGTTTTGCCCCATTTTATGACTTTTCTTCCTGTGGTTGTTAAGCGAACCACTGCGACTCTTAAATTAGTAATATAGTTATTAAGTGAATCTGGCTTCCCCATTGACAATAGCAATAGCAATAGCACTTAGACTTATATACCACTTTATAGTGCTTTACAGCCCTCTCTAAGCAGTTTTACAGAGTCAGCATATTGGCCTCAAATAATCTGGGTCCTCATTTGACCCACCTCAGAAGGATGGAAGGCTGAGTCAATCTTGGGCCTGGTGGGATTTGAACTGCCAAATTGTAGGCAGATGGCTGCAGCAGAAGTAGCTTGCAGTATTGCACTCTAACCACTGTGCCACAGAGGCTCCTCTGTGGACTATGCTTGTCAGAAGGTCACAAAAGCGGATCACACGATCCCAACCATCGTAAATATGAACCTCGTGCCAAGCATCTGAATTCTGATTACGTGACCATGGCTAGGCTGCAACGGTCATGAGTCATTTTTTTAAGGTCCGTTGTAACCTCAAATGGTCACTAAACAAATGGCTGTAAGTCAAAGACCATATAGGCCCGTGATGGTGAGCCTATGGCACGCGGGCTGGAAGTGTCATGCAGAGCCATTTCTGCTGGCACGCAAGCTGTCACGTGGAACAGATCCACTGCACATGCGTGCGCGCCTTCCAGCAGCCAGCTGATTGTCAGATATCTGCTGTGCATGTGTGGGAAACACGCGCGCATGTGCAGGTGTGAGACACACATAGGGGGGTCGTACGTGCATGCACAGAGGCATGCAGCTCCTGGGGGTTTCACGCACGCATGCACAGAGGGCGGAGAGGTTGTGCACGGATTGCATTATGGGTGCAGCCACGCATGTATGCGCCCTTTCGGTACATGACGACAAAAAGGTTAGCCATCACTGATATTGGCAGAGGTGGGCTGCTGCTGGTTTGCACTGGTTTATGCGAAATGGTGGTTAGCATTCTGCGTAGTTCAACGAACCAGAAAATCCCACCACTGGATGGCCCCACTCCTGCTTGTTTTTCGGCCTGTTTTTTGGCCTTTTTTGGGGCCAAAAACAGCCAAAAAAAATCCTACCACTGGCTGGCCCCAGGCCCATTCATTTTTTGGGCCAAAAACAGTCCCAAAACAGCCAAAAAACAGCCTGAAAAACAGGTGGGGCGGGGCCAGCCAGCGGTGGGATTAGACCCAACCGGCTGAATCCTACCTCTGTCTTTGGGGTGAGTGGCCCTGGGGAAGCAGGGCCGGGTGTGGTGAGTGACATCACCCACCCAGTCACCTGACCAACTGGCCATGCCTACCTAGCCAGAGAACCGGTTGCTAAAAAATTTGCAGCCCAACACTGTATAGAGGGTAGAAATCCCAGATCCAAACAAATGCTGGAGCTGTGGATATCAGTCCCCGGGAAAGGAAAGGGGCCTGCAATTGGGAGTGGGGTGGAAGTTGTTTACAACTGGGGAGGTGAGGGAGAGAGAATGACATCTGCTGCCCTGGGGTGTGTCTCCTTTCTTTTTCCAGAATCTATATTGAATGTTCAGAAGGAGTTACAGGAAAAACCGTGTGCTGAGCCAAGCTAAAAGAAACCAGTGAGACTGGTTAGTCAAGCAGAAGGAGGCCCTGGTAAAATCCAAAATAGCTTTTCACTTTAATCTACACCAAGTTTTGTAGGAGAGGATTCCATGTGTTATTTTCTATATGAAGATGGAATTTTGTGGATTTAGGGGCAAGTTCATTTCTTTGACCGCAACTTTGCCAAGCTCGGAGAGTTTGGATGTGAAAGCCTGAGACATTTTAACTTCTGTTTCCTTCATCCGATTCTTGGTTGGGTTAAATCTGCTCAGGAGGGGTTAGAGCAGTGGTCACCAACCAGTGTCCATGAGAAAATTTTGGTGGTCCACAGAGAAATGTCACCCCCAAAGCAATTAATCCAGGCTGCATGGGACACAAGGCTTCGCCGCCCACATGGCCCATGGGAACACAAGTCTTGCATCATTGTGAACCAACAACAAGGTAATGAGGGAGAGGGGGAAAGGGCAGAGGGGGCCAACTTACCCCACTTGCCCCACGTGCCTTGCTATGGTCACCCAAGCTACTTCTTTCCACTTCTTTCTTCTGCTTTTGGCTGCATGCAAGGAAAGCAAGCACAAGAGTCTTTCTTTCTCTCCCCCAAACTCCACCCAAAATGAGTCCTTTGGGACCCTGCAAGGCATCCTTGCTCCAAGAGGCTACGCTGGCACAAACAAGTCTCACAAAGACTCATTTCTGGAAGAGTTTGCAGGAGAGGAAAGAAAGACTTCTGCTGCTTTCCTTGCATGAAGCCAAAAGTCTCTCCCTCTCTCCCCCGAACGGAAGCTGGAGGAGGTAATCCTGTGATTCCAAATAAAGACGATTGATTGGTAGAAAATGGGGTGGGGAATTTTCGCTCAGATTTTCTTGGGGGATTTTTGCAGTGTCTCCAGCTGGAGGGATTTAAAAATTATGAGTTTGGTGGTCCCTGAGGTCCAAAAGGTTGGGAACCCCTGGGTTAGCGAATCCTTGGGATAAATATGGAGGATATACAGAATGAGGACAGCAACATTTTGTCACTGACTCCTTGGCAAAGGCTGATGCGGATAGACTTAAAAAAAATTCCCAAGCCACCCACACAAATGTATATTCAATGTCTGTTAACAGAATCTCAAACATTAGTTGTGAAACCCTGTTTACGTTTACAAAGGACTGATGATACTCGATATGAATATAAGGAAAAAAACATCCAGGGTAAACGCTCTTGTAAACACTATAATTTCTCCTGGCTTCTCTACTCCTGGAAGGGGATATGAAAGTCATATATACCTCCTGCGTGAGAACTTCCATATGGAACATCTACTGTAGAATAGAATAGAATAGAATAGAATAGAATAGAATAGAAATAGAACAGAACAGAACAGAACACGAACCAGAATAGAAAAATATGGAATGGGAATGGAATACGGAATATAAAATAGAGTTGGAAGGGACCTTGGAGGTCTTCTAGTCCAACCCCCTGCTCAGGCAGGAAACCCTGGCCTATACCATTTCAGACATTGCTTTGGACAAGGATGTTAGTATTGTAGTCTTTTCTGACTAATACACTTTTATTAAAAGACCTTTGTGAGCTTAACCTATCAGATTCCTGATTTTCACACCACACTTGGAACCCCTTATTGTGAGCTGAGTTAGTCATGTAAATTTTGAGTCCAGTTTTTTTTTTTTTTTAAGATTTGTATGTGCTCATTTTACGACTAAACCTTTGACCCGACTTTTACATCAATCTTTTCAGTTAATACAGGTAGCCCTCAACTTAAGGTCGCAATTCAGCCGAACATTGCCGCGGCTGAGACATTTTGTGGAGTTTTGTCCCACGTTACGATCTTCCTCGCCACGCCTGTTCAGTGAATCACGGCCGTTCTTAAATTAGTAACACAGTCATTAAATGAAATCTGGTGTCCCCATTGACTTGGTTTGTCAGAAGGTTTGCAAAAGGGGATCACCGTAAAGTGGGACACTGCAACCGTCATAACTGTGAGTCAGATGTCAAGCATCCGAATGCAAATTGTGTGACTGTGGGGATGCTGTAACGATCTAAGTGTGGAAAAATGTCTGTCAAGTCCTTTTTTCCAGGATCATTGTAACTTCAAAGAGTCATGAATTTGTCAAGAGTATATTCATGAATTGGAATAGAGCATGGTAACAAAGTCAGCCGATGAATAGGCATTAAACTAAATCTGCCAACGAGGACAGTTTGGAAACTAAAACTAGATGTAGCCTAGGTGTGGCTTTATATTACACTCTGCAACTCTGCAGCTATGTGAAGCTCTGACTCTGTCCATTGAAAATAAAACTGCTTTTCTCCTCTTGCTTGCCTGCTGAACTAAAGTAAAAGAGAAACTAACTTGCTTGCTTGCTGAAGACTGGAGCTCTGCTCTGAACTTGCAACATGTTTCTGTCCGAGTTTGCTCCCTGTTGGAGAAATCTACAACTGGCTTGTAAAATCCACTTATTATGTTTATAAAGATGTTAAATGAAGCATCAGTTATCTGGGTTTCTTTTTCTGGCGCTGAATTAACGCTGCAAAACTCTGAATAGAATTGACCTGTTGTAAACTTGAGGACTACCTGCATATAGGTCTATCTAAGACTGCAAGAAAGGAGCCATTCGTTCATTCAGGGTGAGGAAAGGAAGAGGAATTCCTGGAAGGGTATTAAACTTGACATCACCATGCACATCTGGAAAACATCAGGACGAGGTGGGCTGTTCAAAGCACGGACTCACACTGGATCGGTTGGATGGGTGTGTGTTCCCTGACTTGCGTGTTTCCAAGGTGACATCCCTCTTGGAAGGCAGATGGCAAAATGCCTTCGTGCTCGGCAATTAAAATACCTGCAGTCGATTTTATAACTACTAATTATTGAACCACACCCCTGGGAATTGCACAGAAGCTTCTATGAAACCAGAATCACAGAAAGCCACACCTACTGTTGGAAGACTTATCCTTCTGAGTTCAGTTCCAAGTAGGGAAAAAGACACTGGAAACATGGAGGCTGTTTGGAAGGTGGTTTAATGGTGGATAGCAGGACCACATGGCTTGAAGCTCCAAAGAAGGATGATCACATGCTCCAAGGTGAAGGAAAAGAGAAGGAAGGGATGATAGGCTGAGAGTGCCTGGGTTTTATAACCTTTGTTGGGATTTGAATTGAAGGTTGTTTCTAATTGGTTGTCAGACTCTCATGGGACCATGCAGGGGCATCTCTGTAGGCTGTCCTGAGTTTCAGGCTTGGTTGAGCCTTGCTAGATAATGATGCACTGAAAGGGCTTTTGAGCAATTGCTGTAGCTTTACCTGGAGATCTTTGTTATGTAAAGTATTCTCGCCCAGGCCTTAATGGTCCACCCATTAACAAAGGTGGGGGTAAGCTTCTATTTCTGAGGTGAGTTTCTGCTTCTGAGTTTCTACCCTTTTTAGGGGAAATATTCTCCCTTTTTAATATTTCCCAGGATATTTCATTTTTCTAGGAGAGGGGTGGGTGCTAACTTCCTACATTACTGAACGTATAAGAGCCCATCTTCCTGAGGCTTGATTGTCAGAAATTCACCAACCAGGTGTTTTTCTGAGCCTTTTAGGCAATCTTTTATTTTCCAGCCATGGGGAGCTGCAGCTTTTCAAACCTTTAAAAACATGGACTCTGCTCTCTAGTCTTAAAAGGGATTATAGAATCCTCTGGAAGAGTCTAGATTGATCCCTTTTGAGATCATTGGCAACCAAGCCAAGGCTTTGGCTGAAAATCTCTTGCAAGTCTTTAAAAGCTCACTGGCAGCAGCCATAAAAGAATCTTTTTTTGCAAAAGCTAGAGCAGCAACAGCAAAGGGAGAGGTATTGAGGCAGATGAAATACTTAGATTAAATAAGTGTGATGGAAGGCACTGCAAGATCCCAAGGGAGAAGCATGAAAGATTTGCCAAAAAGTCAATAAGAGTTGAAATCTTAAAAAGAGCAAGAGATGATGGATAGATATAGAATACTTCTTCACAAAAAAAGAAATATTTCTTCACAGAAAAAAAGAGGTGGAAAGTAAAAATTGGGTAAATAGTATTATGTATACTGGTATACAGTATAATAGAATGTATCATAATTACAATGTATACGCAATGTTAGAAGTTGAAAGATTATGACTGTATATCAAAATTGTATTATTATTATTATGGATGTTAAAGGAAAAACTACTATCTATCTATCTATATATATATTTGTTTTCTTAGGTTTTCGCGGGTACTTACATGTATGGTATTCAGCTTTGTTCAGGTGTTTTTCCATGTCACCATAGTTGTGCTTTTAAAGTTGTAGCAACGTTTCAGCAGAATCTCATCTGCCATCATCAGGCTTCTGTACTTGGTGTTCGTCTGTGAGTCAGACTTTTATTTACTTTTATTTTATTTTATTTATTTTGTTTACAAAAGTCTGACAAATACATACACATCCATCAATACCCCAGGATACCACAACAAAAGAATCACAAGCCCATCACACAAACCCATTACCCAGCCGTTAAAACACGAGAGGCTAAGGGAAAAAAAGATCACTACAAAAAAAACAAAACGACCCCGGAGGTTACAGCACAAGGTCCAGGATATCTCCACAACAAAACTCACAAGGCCATCACACAGCCCATTATACCAACACAACTCCATCAACCAATCAAAGAGGCAGCAGTGTAGCCAACCAGCCCGCCACACCAGCCCCCACCAACCAGTTATTATAGAGAGACGCCAGCCTCGAATCACCCCACTGTTTGCACTGGCGCCGAAGCCGAAAGCATCAGCCTGAGGATGGCGAGTGGACCTCCGCCGAAACAATCGCCATATTACTCTTAATTTTTACACAGGAAAAACACCCGAACACACCTAGACGTACATACCTCCTACCTGTGAAAATCTACGAAACATACATATATATACATATACATACATATATATGAGAAATACACTCACGCATCATCACAAATCCTCCAGAACTGTGAGCATACAAATTTGAAATTTGGCACGTATCTTCCTCTTGGCTTCTAGGTGCTCACTAAAGAAAGGATTTTTTGACATGACCATCAGAGCATTAATATTTTGTAATATTTATTATTAACATGCTCTGATGCTAAGGAGCTTCTCTCCCGCTCGCTACTCCCCCTCCCCACCTGAAAAGAAATCTGTTCCAAATGCAAAACACAAGCAGAGGAGAGGAGTTTCAGTTTCAGCTTCACAGCAACAAGCGACAGTTCAGCTCAGCCACACCCAGGCTCCTTGCTGTCTCCTTTTTTCCTCACACAGCAAATACTGTTTCAGTTTCCAAACAGCCCTCAACTCTCACACACTGACAGGACCTCCTCTACCCACCATCCCTTCAGTTTCCTTTCCCCTCCCATCGTTTGGCCCTGTTCTGTCCTCACCTCTGCTGGGGGGAACCTGCTCCTCTACTACAGTGACGTAAAGCTGTAGGGTGAGCTGCGGGGTGGAACCCAGGAAGGCCTGAATGACCGCCATGCGCTTGAAAGCATTACGGTGCGTGACCAGCCGGCGCACCAAGTGTCCCACTTCCTGCTCAATCTCGATCTCACAGTCACTGTGGAGATGCTTCTTGCGGGTGATGGTAACGTATGGCTCCTCCTCCCGGCCTTGGCGGTAGAACATCACTATGGACTCCAAACATCTGCAGAAAAGGAAAGAGGGGGGAAATAAAATATCCCACTCTACCATTCCATCCTTGTTGGTGGAGGGAGGGAGGGAGCAGACAGGTTTGCCAATCCGCATCATAAAAAACATCCAGCCTTCTGGGCGCAGATCAATACTTAGCCTTTTTTAAAAATAAAATTTGTTAATTTTCTATTAATTACATTTCTTAGTGCTTCATAAACATCATGTTGCCTGGCTATTTTATTTGCTTAACAATACGAATGCCAATCTTAACTTTCTTACTTACTTTTCCCTTCAGAGGCTGGCAAACTCAGGAAATAATAAAACAAAATCAAAACACCAAAGTCCAAATTCTGATCACATGATTTGTGTGTGTGTGTGTGTGTGTGAGTGTGTGTGTGTGTTACGCTGGCTGTAAGTGCAAAAAAACTGGTCGTAGTCACTTTTTTTCAGTGCCATTATACCTTTGTCACAAAACGAATGGTTGTTAAGTCAAGAACCACGTATGTCATTTTTTGTGGTCTTCTTCTTGATGGAATCCCATCAAGTCCTAGGGTTCAGAACAAAAGTTTGAAAAGATAACTTGTGCTAGATAACTTGAGACCCTCAACAGTTTGGAGCTACAATTCCGGGAATCTTCACAAAGGACAACCTTCTCTGTCCTTTTGTTGCTGTTAGTTGCGAAGTCGTGTCCGACCCACCGTGACCTCATGGACAACATTCCTCCAGGCCTTCCTGTCCTCTGCCATCTTCTGGAGTCCATTTAAGCTCACGCCACCTACTGCTTCAGTGACTCCATCCAGCCCCCTCCTTCTCTGCCCTCCCCTTCTTCTTCTCTTGCTCTCCATCTTTCCCAGAATTAGGATCTTCTCCCGGGAGTCTTTTCTTCTCATGAGGTGGCCAAAGTATTGGAGTTTCATCTTCAGGATCTGGCCTTCTAAAGACCAGTCAGGGTTGATCTCCTCTGGGACTGACCGGCTGGATGGCTTTGCCATCTAAGGGACTCACAGGAGTCTTCTCCTCCAACACCAGAGTTCAAAGGCTTCCATTCTTTGGTGCTCAGCCTTCCTTATGGTCCAACTTTCACAGCCATGCGTTGCAACTGGGAAAACCACAGCACTGACTAAACACACTTTTGTTGGCAGGGTGATGTCTCTGCTTTTTAGTGTGCTGTCTTACAAATGTGTTGGTCCTCACTTGAGCAGCAATGCCTGCCTGACTATGAGCAAACCCCAAGCAACCCCGAAACCACACAACAAGCTGCAACTGGGACCACTCAACAGCTCATTGTAAAAATGAAAACAAATCATGGGGAGCTGTTCTCCTGCCACGGTGATGCAAGGAAGAAACCAGAAAGCCTCTATTCAAGATAGGCATACACTGAATCTACTGTTATTTGTGGCTTATTGTAATGGAGCACCGGAAGTCTAGCCCTATCCTACAATCTAGAATTTATTTCCTCCTGCAGAAGCCTGGGCCTCAGACATCCCACTTTCTACAGCAGCTGGGCTCAAGACTTTCCCACAGTCCCAAAGAGACCTGCCTACATTCAGCTCCCCAGGCTGAGCCTGGGAGTACACGCCTTCCACCAGCAGCATGACACAGAGAGGCAAGACTGTGCTTTCCCTCCGACTGACACAGACGGACCTTGAAATTCCGACCTTTGGCAAACCTCGTAAAGTTTCCAGTGAGCTGTGAGACAGATAGGTTTGTTAGAAAGGCAGCCCGCAGAGTTGGCCAACATCCAAATGAAAGCATGATGCCATGTCTTGGAAACTGACTCAAAGGCACGTCCATGGCACGGAAATGTCTTGGGGCACCTTAAGGAGCTGCAAACGTATGAAGCTTTCTGCTTCGGTGGGCCACATATCACTTCATTCTGATGCATCTGAAGAAGCAAGCCAGGTTTAGGCAGTGATAAATTGGTCTGAGAAGCCATAAGACAAGTTGTTGTCTTGGATAGAAAAGGATAACGCAATTACCTGCTCTTAAATATTTCTTGAAAGATTCAGGTTAATCTACCTCCGAAAATAAATGCCGTGCAATCTTAAAAATTGCATATAGTGGCTTAACTGTGATAAGTCGCAACAGGCTAGCCTTTCATACTGTGCTGTGCTAGATTGGCATGCCAGACCATAAATCATGGCTTGGCATCCACATGAGCTGGCTCACACAGGAGTGTTTTTTGTATGGCTTAGGACACTGAACTGTTTTTTAGGTTAATCTATTTTTTTTTTTTTGCACAGAGAATAAAGATTTCTCTTTCTGTGCTAAACTTGTCCGTTTACTTCCTCTTCCTCTAAACATATTTCCTTTCCCTCTAAAAGGGATTTCTTTCTGTGACACCTTTCCCCTCGAAATCTTATTTTCCAGAAAAGGCAATATTTTTAATTTCTAAACAGAAACAGATCTCAAAATCCTTCCTTCCAAAGTTCTACTATTGAATTCTGCATGTGCGAGGGCCAGCTGTAAGAGCCATACTTTATGAAAGAGCTCAGCCTATTTCCAGGGCGAGTGTTCCCACCAAAATTATTATTTTTAGGTGGTTTCACCTTCAACCCAACCCAAGCCAGAGCCCCTACCAGGGTGAACTACCTTAAAGGCTTTCACAAAAAAACCTTCTCATCGGCTTGGAAGGAAAGGGAGGTGCGGCGTGCAAACAGTCAGCATAGAAAAGAGTTCTTTGTTGACCTCCCCATGCTGAAAATAGAGCCTTAGACAAGCTGGCTCTGTTCTCATTGATGAAGGAAGGCCAGGGAGCTACAAACCGAAGGGTGGAACAGGGTGCGGAAGAGGGCCAAAGAAAGAACAAGGGAGGGAGGGGCAGTTGGACCTCGTCTCGTCTCCTGGCTCCAATCGGAGGGATGCTGGTTTGCTGGCTGATACATCAGGATGCTGCTAAGAGCTAGCAAATGGCGAGGGAGTGGGGAGATCCCACGGTTGCATTTTCTGAAGGAGCCTGCAGAAGAAAGGGGATAGAAAGCAACCAACCTATGCAGGAGAACTAAGATATTTTGGCACCCTATCAAAGCTGCACTCCTCCAGTACAGATCGACCAACCGACAATGATTCCTTTAGCACAGGGGTGTCAAATGCGGTTTCATTGAGGGCCTTTGTGTTTGACCTGGGGGAGGCTGGGGGGGCAGGGTGTGTGTGGCCAGCTTGACATCAATCCTGTTGGGGACACCTGTGGGGTCCGAGTGCTAAGGCAGGACTTGCCTCGCAGCCTCCCTCCTTCCTTCTTTCCTTCCCTTCTTTTTCCTTCTCTCTTCCTTCTTTCTTCTTCCTTCCTTTTCTTCTTTTTTGTTCACTCTTCATTCTCCTTTTTTCTTCCTTCCCCCCTTTCTTTATTTTTCCTTCCTTCCTCTCTTCCCATCTTTTCTTCTCCTCCTTTCCTCTTTCCCTTTCTCCTTTCCTGTCCCTTCTTGCATGCTCAAAGGGGAAGAGCATTTCTCCTTTTGTTTTGCTTTTGACTCCAGCTGTGGTTGTTAAGTCAAAGACTTACAGAATCATCTATCCAAAATTTAACTTACTGGCTGTTAGTGGATTAATATATTCATATTTAATCATGGTAAGTGTATACCTAGTTTACACA
The DNA here is from genome assembly GCA_004320025.1 of Laticauda laticaudata. NCBI lineage: Eukaryota > Metazoa > Chordata > Lepidosauria > Squamata > Elapidae > Laticauda > Laticauda laticaudata. The sequence goes on along the minus strand of BHFT01036723.1, from coordinate 19,777 downwards.
GTGACATTGTTTTTCCGGGTTGGTATGAACCGCTGGACTCTGCACTCAGCACCAAAGCTGGGATGCTTAGTTTGTATCACGCAAACACAACTAGAGTCCTTCCATGGTGCTCTCCATCTGTTCTGACATTCAATTTGGCACCGGCCCAGGAATTATGGGAGCTGAACTCCAACCCAGCTAGAAGGTATCCCATGGAGCAGAGGTGGCATTCAGCAGGTTCTGACCACATTTCCCAAATAAGCCAGGCCAGAGCAGGCAAATGGAAGAAGCTAGAACAAAACCTTGGACTCAGTTCAAGTTTGAAAAAATACAGCAACTCTTATTATTCCCCATAATTTTAACCACCTCCTTTCCTCATCTGAGATATATAATCATTTTTTCGAGCAAAGTTTGCAGCTGGGAGGGATGCATGCAAAATATTTCAGGAAACTCCTCCATTTAAGGGAAATGTTTTTCTTCATATAGAGTCCTAATGGACATATCCGTGCTGTTTTTCTTGGCTATAATAAGGCAACAGTTTGCTTTGCCTTCTGTCGATTTGAGTTGTTGTGATTTCATTTCAAACTGCCCAGTGTAGCTTGAAGCTCCTGGAATTTCCTATCCCAGCTAAACCTAATGCAATTGGCTGGTGGTGGGGGGGGGGGTGTTTGCTGTTGTCTACCAAGACTTCTGGGATTGGGAAAGAGTTTGCTCAGTGATAAATAGTTGAAATCTTTTGATCTAATAGTGGATCGCTAGCAGTTAGCCTTGAGCTTTGTAAAAAGCTAAATTCCTTCCTTTTATCTATCCGGAACCTACCAAATGGAGATGTTCCTTCTTGCGTACATCATGAATCTGCAACCCATCAAATAGTGATCTAATGGCATCTTCCAGAATTAGAACAGCGGGCCAAAATACTTCTCTTTGCCCCACCCAGCAGTTCCCTAGAGGTCATGCCCCACCACAATGTGTATCTGTATTGTGCTCCAAATGGCCATGTAGCACAAGATCAACGCAGAAGGCCTCACCGTAGTAGGGTTGCCTCTTAGAAAGGATCAAGGAACAGACTGGTGTGGAAAACTATGACTCTTGACATCTGAAAACTGAAGCTCAGCAATGCTGCAACCAAATCTGGAGAGCCTCAATTTCCAACCTCAGTTTAAAAAAAAAGCAATTTAGAGATGACCGTGTTCCTAAAAGCAACTTGGAGAAGATTAACAGATTAACAGAGTTAGAAGGGTCCTTGTGGGTCAGCAATAGCCCTTAGACTTATATACCACTTCATAGTGCTTTACAGCCCTCTCTAAGTGGTTTACAGAGTCAGCCTCTTGCCCCCAACAATCTGGGTCCTCATTTGACCCACCTTGGAAGGATGGAAGGCTGAGTGGATACCAATAACACTTAGACTTATATACCCCTTTACAGCCCTTCTCTAAGCGGTTTACAGAGTCAGCCTCTTGCCCCCCAACTATCTGGGTCTTCATTTTACCCACCTCGGAAGGAAGGAAGGCTGAGTCAACCTTGAGCCAGTGAGGATCGAACTCCAGGATGCGGGCAGAGTTTGCCTGCAATTCTGTATTCTAACCACTGCACCACCACAAGGAGATTTAACTGGATTTCTTGGTAGCTGAGCTGGGTAAAGAAGGTGTGGAAACCGGATCCCAGGAAGAAGAAAGGAGAAGCGTGGTGAAGAACTCACTGAGGTGTCAGATGCCCCAATTCTCTCAAAATAACACCTCTAATGTCATGATGTCACCAAGGCAATGTTGCAATTTTGTTTTTGTCAACCTAGATTTCAAGTTCAGCCTGTTAATATTGTCAGAGGGAAAAAAAATGGAGTCAACAAGCAACCGATATCATCTTGAATTTAAAAAAAAAAGAAAAGCAAAGAAAGTTGACAGGGGAATCTTTGACATCACCAAGAAGCAGAGGTGGGATTCAGCCGGTTCTGACCAGTTCTGAAGAACTGGTAGCGGAAATTTTGAGCAGTTTGGAGAACCGGCCAATCCAGCCTCTGACTGGCTCCGCCAAACCCATCTATTCCCCGCCTCCCATTGAGTCCCAGCTGATTGGCTGAGTCTTCTTTAGTTGCCCTGCACAGGAGAACGGAGCTGGAAAGCAGGTGAGTGGGGTGGGGAGGGAAGGGGGATTTTGCAGTAACCTTCCCCTGCCACGCCCACCAAGCCACGCCCACAGAACTGGTAGTAAAAAAAAAATGTATCCCATCACTGTCAAGAAGACAGGAACTCAGGAACACCTATCTAAAGGGGGAATTCCCTCTCCTAAAGGACAAATGGAAGAGCAACAACAACCCCAAAATAATTCGGTTGACAGGCAGAGCTTAATAATCTCATGCCTCCAACAGAGAGGTTCAAAAATTTAATTTTGCTTTGTTTTAATATCAGCATTTTTTTTCTTGTTGACTACTTTGTCACTAGTATCATATATAAAAGGCGGGTCAATAAATTTGCAAATTGATTTAGTAGCTTAAAATTTTTGGGCGGGCCTGTTTGCATGGGGTGGGAACTAATGTGGTAGCAATGTATTAATCAGTATTCAATTAGGGGGGATAAATATCCTTTTTTGATGGAACTTTTTCTTTTTTAATGCTTTTATTGTTTTGTGGTGGGTTTTTTTTTTTTTTAATTTTCTTTTTATCTGGATTTTTGGGGAGTTTTGTATTTTATATTTGAACTTTGTCTTGAATAAAATAAAAAATATATATGCAAAAATAACCTCACACCTCCAGTACGGTAACCTACTTTTCAGTTCCTAGATTAGATGGAGGGTTGAGCAGTGGGGGTTGGACTAGAAGACCTCCAAGGTTCCCTTCCAACTCTTTTATTCTGTTTCCTGGAGCTCTCATCTTCCACACATGGGGCCATCACTCTCAATGTTAGTAGCTCAGCAAAAACATTCCACGCCTTCCTAACTTCAGGCACTACAAGTATCTTCAGTTCTCACAGCTCGCAAGGGCATTTGAGCATACTATACATTCTGAGAAGATCACATTTCCTGGTGAAAGGGCAGAAGCTCAACCTTCCATTCTGATCAACATTCCTCCACGGAGAACATCGGCTTCCAAAGTGGACTTACCTCTTGGCTTCTAGCACGCCCAAAAATAAATAAATAAATAAAAATCAAGAATAGCCAGAACCACACTGAGCAAAATGAGCATGGCGTGTGGGAGGGGAGTGAGGAAGATGCACGGCTAATCTGGGAACTAATTTTTAAAGCAAGCATAATCTGATATTTTTCATGATTACATTTCTCAAATTTGGCAAATTTTAAGATGGCCGGAGTTCCAATGGAAGAGAATAAATAGCTGAGGGTTGAAGTGTGGTGCTATTTTTTTTCTTGCAGACGTTTTATTACCAAACTAGGTAACATCCCCAGGGCCAGCAGGGAGTGGGGTTTGCTCTGGTTTTATATTGTAACAGCATGTTATATTTTAATTGTGGCATTTTGTATAATTAGGGGCATAAAATAAGAGGAAACCTCACTCCCAATGGGAATATCAACTCGTTTGGTAATGAAACACCTGCAAGAGAACACAAAATTGTCCAGTAGTCTGGAGTTCAATTCAACTTCCATGGCTGACTGGGAAATTCTGGGAGTTGAAACCAAGAAATCTTGGTTTTGAGAAGGTTGAGGTTGAGGGACTCAGACTGGTACACATTCAAATCAGCTGAGCTGCCATTTTCACCCTACCCATCACTCATCTTAAGAAGCACAAAGCATATGTATGTATTCCCTCCATGTCGGCCTGTCCTGGTTGGGATGCAGCTGGGGTCCTCAGTTTAGCATCCAGCTAGCCACTTATATGAGAGGTAAAGCCCCGATTTCAATATTCGGAGCCATGTGGGACTCTGACCCATTATGGTTTATCCCACAAACCATGTTTCAATGAACCACAGGTGAGCGTTAATAATGCACGAGCCCCACCTTGCAAGCATGTCTGGCAGCTGCAATGCCCAAACATCTGGTTTTGTTCATTTTGACAATTCATTTTGACAATTACAAACCCTCCTTATCAAAAGACAACCTAACCAACCACCACTTTTTTTAGTTTTCTCATAAGCCGCAAGCTTCCCAAGGCATTTTGAGACAGCCTGAAGCAGAATGTGGATTCTGGGCGTGGTGGTCCCTGCACAGCTGGGGGGAAGATAGGCTGAATTGAACCCTGCTTGTGGATTCTGGGCATGGTGGTCCCTGCACAGCTGGGGAAAGCCAGACCGAATTGAACCCCACTTGTGGATTCTGGGCGTGGTAGTCCCTGCACAGCTGGGGGGAAGATAGGCTGAATTGAACCCCACTTGTGGATTCTGGGCGTGGTAGTCCCTGCACAGCTGGGGGGGAGATAGGCCGAATTGAACCCCGCTTGTGGATTCTGGGCGTGGTGGTCCCTGCACAGCTGGGGAAAGATAGACCGAATGGAACCCCACTTGTGGATTCTGGGCATGGTAGTCCTTGAACCCCTCTTGAGGCTCTGCTGACCAGGCAAGTTGAGGGGGCAAGTTTTGGGGTGGGAAGGGAAGGGAAGAGCTGGCCCCAACTCACCTGATGAGAGGTCCCAGGAGCACCAGGTGCATGAAGAGGATGAAGGGCTTGTCGCTGGTCAGGTCGCGGTTGACGAAGATGAGGGTGAGCTGCACCATGACGGAGGAGACGAGCATCAAGAGCAGCGTCAGGACCATCCAGAACTGGTCGTCGGAGCGGCTGTAGGAGGCGGTCACCACGCAGGCCGAGGCCAGCTCCCCGCAGTACAGGAGCGTGGTGAAGAGGATGCCCAGCGGCGGGTTGGTCCTGGTCACCGCCTGCGAGGCCACCCGGCGCAAAACCTGCCGGGGCCGGCGTTGGGTCCTCCTTCCACCCGAGGCGTCGGCGCATTCTTCCACCGAGGAGTCCGCCGCCGCCGCCGCCGCCGCGACTCGCCCGGGGCCCATTCCCTCCTCCTCTGGCAGCTGCCCAGCCCGGGCCGGTTCCACCCCCACCCGCCACCCCCCAAAAAAGACCCTCCGGGTGCAACCGGGAGCCCACTTTCCCCCCCCCTCCCTCCTACGCTCTTCCGGACCCGCCTTGCCTTGCCAATGCAAGCCCCCCTCCCTGCCTCCCCTTCCTCCTTCTTCTTCTTCTCCTTCTTCTTCTTCTCCTTCTTCTTCTCCTTCTTCAGCCACTTTTCCAAGGCGAGTCCAGGCAGCTGGTTCGGCAACGGCCGTCAGGAGGGCCGGCGAAGCGCCCCAGCCCGGCGGAGGAGCCGGCCGCCCCGGCCTTTCCAAATGCGCCCATTTCACAGAAGGTGGGAAAGCAAGACTGAGTCAGTCCCAGCCAAGCGCCCGGCCGGTCAAGTCGGCTCCACCGGAGCAGCGCCCGGTTCCCAGGCGGGGAGCGAGGTTTGCGGCTCCGGCTCTCGCTGGGCTTGATCTCACCCACCTCGGCCCGCCGCCGCCCCCCGCGCCCCGCGCCCGTCTCTCTCGGCTCTTCCAAGCAGGCGGGGGGGGGGGAGCCTNGCCAGCGGAGCCCGGCCGGCCACAAACACACACACACACACACACACACACGCCCGGTTGAGCCGGAGCCGGGAAAACAGGTGTGCCTGCTCCGGCACTGAGAGGCGGGCCCCCGGGTCCTAGCGCTCGCCCGACTTGGAGCACCAGCCTCCCTGCCTCCAGGGGCGGGGAGTCCCTCCGGCGCCGCCCGGAACCGGGTCTTGATCAGGTCTTCGGGGCTTGCCCAGTGGGGCTGAGGCTGGGTTTCACCGGTTGGACGTCGGACTGCTTGGCGACGCTTCTGGATGGCTGGACCCGAGTCTGCCAAAGAGAGAGAGAGAGAGAGAGAGTAAACACGTGCATGATTTGATTGCTTATAGTAAACTATGGCTATCGCGAAATGTTGTATCTTATGATTCTTGATGAATGTATTTTATATTTTCTTTATGTCCACTGAGAGCTTATGCACCAAAGACAAATTCCTTGTGTGTCCAATCACACTTGGCCAATAAAAGTATTCTATTCTGTTCTAAAGCTATTCTATTCCATTCCATTCCATACTCTATTCTATTCCTAATTCTATTCTATTCCTTATTGTATTGTACAGTACTACACTGTATTCTACTCTGTTCTACTGTATTCTATTCTTCATTCCAATATTCCTATTCTATTCTATCCATTCCATTATTCTAGTCTATTCTATTTATTCTTCATTCTGCTGTTCTGTTCTGTTCTATTCTATTCCATTCCATTCTCTATTCTATTCTATTCCATTCTCTATTCTTTTCTATTCCATTCCATTCTCTATTATATTCTATTCTGTTCCATTCCATTCTATTCCATTCCATTCTCTATTCTATTCCATTCCATTCCATTCTATTCCATTCCATTCTCTATTCTATTCCATTCCATTCCATTCTATTCTATTCCATTCCATTCCATTCTAATCTAAAAGTGATTTCAGAATGAGATTTGAAAGATCTTTTCCCCACAAATCCTTCTACTATTAATTAATGGCAATAGCACTTAGACTTATATAAATGCTTTCCAGCCCTCTCTAAAACCAGCTGTCACCAACCAGTGATCTGTGCGAGAAAATTTGGGTGGTCCCGCAGAAAAATTATTTGCATTTTTTTATATTGCACTGAATACTATTTTTTTTTAAAAAAAATCATATTAGTGGTCTGTGGGATTTAAAATTATGAATTTAGGGGTCCCTGAGATCTGAAAGGATGGTACTCTAAATGGTTTACAGAGTCAGCCTATTGCCCCCAACAATCTGGGTCAATATTAGTATTGTTAGACAGAGGCCATCCTCCAGGCTAAAACTCTTAGATGAGAGTGGAGTTGGGTGAGATGCTTTGGGCTTGCATTAAAATCAAGAATGTTTTAAAGGCTTGGCTTATGTTTTCCTTGCGTGCATTGATACAACAGCAACCACAGGAGCCTGCTAGCATGGAAACGCACAAGACAATTCAACAAGAGCATACATACGCAACAGAAGACATTGGCAACAGATTTGTTGACAAACACCACATTTATCCCAGGGGATGGGAGCAGTTAAACAGTTCATCTTTTAAGTATCCTCTGGAGTCCAAATTCCCAGAAGTATTTGTGATAAGCAGTGCAGGAGCTCCATGCAAGCCGTTGGCACTTACCCAATATTTCCTAGCTTTGAATCTCGGATATGCATCTCGATAATTGTGCGACAAAAGCTCTCACACAAATTGAGTGGCAGCAAAAGCCCGAGGCGGGGGGGGGGGGGAGCAAATTNGGGGGGGGGGGAGAGCAAATTCAAAACCAGAGGGTCAGGATTGCCATAATATTTTTTTCCACCCTCCCTAAGGTTATGAAACTGAAACTCTGTCAGTTCATTTGTTTATTCTCTGCCAGCCAAAAGAGAGTTCAACAGAAGCAGCCTGCATCTCGTCACACGCCAGCAAATCCACTTCCTTGTGACAGGCTGGGAAGATTAAACTGCCTCATCAAAATCTTTCTAGCTCTTTGTTCACAGCCCAGGTTTTCCAGAGTGAATCAATCTGTTCCAGAAAATCCAATAAAGAAGCTTGGGGGAGGCATGTCCAGATTATGACAAGTATGGAAGGCTTTTAAATGCACCATACAGTTAAGTGCAAATGAAGCCCTATTAAATATCTCATTCTCTAAAGTTGCATGCGCCTATATTGTTGTGCTAAGGTGAAATTCTTCTGCTTATACCTTATTTATTTGGCCAATGTGGTTAGATGCAAAAGGGAATTTGTCTTAGAAGCACTCAGTGTACTTGCAAAACAACAAAAAATAATACTAATAATAATACTACTACTAATAATAATAATGGTATTTGTACCATGTACAATAATATTGGTACCATGTGCAAGAATTTTACAAAATACATCAAGAAATTGCAGCAGAGCTGCAAAAAACTGCTATTTGGAACATTGTACATATTAAGAAAATACATGGTTAATACCAGAGGTGGTATTCAGCAGGTTCTGACCAGTTCTGGAGAACTGGTAGCAGAAATTTTGAGTCGTTTGGAGAACCAGAAAATGCCACCTCTGACTGGAGATTTTACAGTATCCTTCCCCTGCCACACCCACCAAGCCATGCCCACAGAACCGATAGTAAAAAAAACCGGGTTGATACCTACAGTAGGACGCTGGCAGCAACCCGTATCAACCATCAGTGCCAGTCAGTGATATTTGTGATACATTTTTAAAAGTTCAGTTGCCCGAGTTTCATGTTTAATGAACAAAATAATAATAAATAATAATAATGGGACTTCAGAATTCTGACAGGCAGATATCTGCCACATAACACCATGTCAATAAGAAAAAAAAAATCTAGATAGTGGATGTGGCAGTGCCCAGGGCTGTCAACGCATGGGCCTGAGGGGCACTTGCCCGTGGGCCCCTCGAGCATAGGGGCCCCATGCTAATCTGGGTATGTTAACCCTTCAATGCACCTTATCATATAAATACAGCAACATATTTATTACATTTTATGCATTTCTTAATACTAACATGCAAATGTATGTTTAATTTTAACGACCATTTATATTTTTATTCCTGTGAATAGTTGTTGTAAGGGCCCCAGTTCACTGCTTTTCCCGGGGCCCATAATGCTGCTAAGATGGCCCTGGCAGTGCCTGGAGACAGCAGAATAAAAGAGAAAGAACTGGAGAAGTTAACAAAATACGAAGACCTACAAATAGAAGTAGAACGACTATAGCGAAGGCAAGCAAGGGTAGTACCAGTAATAATAGGCACCTTGAGTATAATCCCAAAACAACAGGAGCACCACTTGAACACCATAGGCATTGACAAATTTGCCATCAGTCAATTGCAGAAGGCAGCTTTACGTGGAACAGCTTCTATCCTACGTCGACGATATCTTAACACCATCAAACATCCACGTCTGCCTATCCCAGGTCCATGGTAAGGGCTTGATAGGTGGACAAAAATGCCAAACCCAGTCTGAACATCTGGCTGTGATATAATATTAATAACAACAACAATAACAATACCTAGGATGCTGGCAGCAACCTGTATCAACCATCAGCGCCTGTCAATGATATTTGTGATACATTTAAATGTTCAGTTGAACGAGTTTCATATTTAATGAAAAAAAGAGATAAAAATAATAATATTTACAGCCAATAAATGGGTGAAGTAAAAATAATAAAGGATAAATAACACTGCAGCCACACCCTGTGAGTTAATATACATGCACATTAGACAAAATAACTTAGTCACTGTACTGTGTCAGCTATGAAAATTAAACATTCAGCAGAGTCAGGGCACAAGGGAAGAAACCATCCCTGTGTTTACTTATAGCACCTAACTGCACCATCCCAAGAGAAGGAGGTAAAACAAATAATTTTAGAATATTCACATGCAGTGCCTGTCTGAAAAACACAGATGAAGAATAAGATTACCTTGAAATTCTGAAATAGATAGGATGTGTTTCTGTGTATGTGTGCATGCGTGTGTCCGTGCACACACACGTATGTATTTAGGGTAGGTTGGGCTGGGCCTGCAAACTCAAGAAATTAGAACGGACTCTATACAAATGAAATAAGGAAACTGACAATCCAGGTGATTTGGAATCAGGCCAATTAAGAGACAAGGCCACAAGAGAATTTGAGAACTTCCTTCTGGAAAGGCAGAACGAGGGTATATGTGCCTAGGAAAAAGAGAAGGATGAAGATATACGGGGTGGTAAAAGTAGAGATAAAATGTTCCCCTTGTACATCCATAATAGTTGTTTCTAGCTCTAGAGGATGATGCTCATCTCCATTACAAAGCCAAAGAAAGCCAGTGCTGTCCAAAGACATCTCCGTGGTCATGTAGCCGGCATGACTAAACTCCAAAGGTGCACGAAATGCTGTTCCCTTCCCACCAAAGTGGACCCTATTTTTCTCCTTGCATTTTTTAACGTGCTTTTGAACGGCTAGGTTGGCAGAAGCTGGGACAAGCAATGGGAGCTCACTCTGTTCCATGGCGCTAGGGGTTGGAACCGCCGAACTGCCGATATTTCTGATCGACAAGCTCAGCATCTTAGCCCCTGAGCCACCGCATCCCTCTAGATGGGGTAGAATGGATAGTACAGAGCAAAGGCTGGACAACCAGCAAGATTCTTGATCCCAAACCAGCCTTCTGGGTTGACCTCCAGCATTTTGGACATTGCACATTTGAACACAGAAAGGTGAGCCCTGAACATAATAATGTGTGGGTGCTACTCTTTCTTTGGTGCCTGGTTGGAGTTTCACTAGGACCATGAAGGAAGCTGTGCTCTGGGGGAAAGGCTGCCCGTGAAGCATGCAGAGAGACACAATTCTCCATTCCAAATATAGCCATGAACTGAGTCTAAAGACAGCTGGGTGCCCTGGAGCCAGCTGAGCACTGGGGGAGTTTTGCAATCGGTTTCAAGCTTGACTTGCAACAGTTGGACTAAAGTAAATAAGTGAATAAATAAATAAGTAGAGCCACTTTGGTTTAGTGGCAGAGGCATCAGGCTACAAAGTAGGAAACTAAATTTTAGTCCCACCTTAGCTGTAAAAGTCAGTTGGGTGACTCTGGGTCAATCACTCAGAAACTAGTAGTTCTAGTCCTGCCTTAGGCATGAAAACCGGCTGGGTGACTTTGGGCCAATCACTAGATGATGGTGAGTTCCAGTCCTACCATAGGCATAAAAGCTACCTGGCTGACTGGCCCAATCACCAGGAGACTCTGAGTACCAGTCCTACCTTAGGCATGAAAACTGGCTGGGTGACTTTGGCCCAATCACCAGGAGAGTGTGAGTTCTAATCCTGCCTTCGGCATGGAAGCGACTGGGTGACTTTTGGCCAATCACCAGATGATGGCAAGTTCCAGTCTGCCGTAGGCATGAAAGCCGGCTGGGTGACAAATGGAGTTGCTGCTTATTAAAACAATTGAAAAGAGAAACCACAATTAAAGATTGCATCTCTTAAGCTACTTTTTTATTGTAGTTTGAGCTGTTGAATGCTACAAAGGCTGGCTGGGGAATTCTGAATGTTGAAATCCAAATGTCTTAAAGTTCTCAAAGTTGAGAAGTAATGATTTAGAAACTTTCCATGGGTTCCTTGACTTATCCCAAATTTGTAATTTTAAAGGTAAATTAAAGGGGGAAAGTTCATCTAATTCAAATCAGAAATGCCAATTTATCTAATGCTGCACATTTCAATTAATACCTTCCCAAAAGCTTAAACTTCACCTAAAATGTGCCCTTTCAAACTTTTGTGATGCAGCTCACACTTCATATTTCCCTGCATTTGAGCTCTTTCATTTTTTTCCCTCCACAGTTACAATCTCTTTTGAACTTTTTTTTTTCTAAGCAGCAACCCTGTTTGATCTGCAAACAGACATGTTGGGCCAAGAAAATTCAGCTGGCTACTGTTGATCAAACAACTCAGAGCCAGCTGTTGCATTTTCAAAATAGCAACCCCATGACTGGGCAGGTGGGGGGGGGAGCGGGGGGGGGGAATCAAAAGTGAAACCTCTTCCTTGGGAGAGAAAAAAATATGATTTCAAAGCACTGAAATAGCTTTACAGAAACGATCCCAGCCAATAAAGTGATGGGGCATTATATTTCCTCTCTCTCAATTGTACTCGCCCTGTGCTGACAAGAAACCAAGATATCCTGGTTATTGAAGAGGCCAAGCTAATGATTAACTCAACCAGAAGATCCTGCCTGCACATTTCTCCTTTCAAGACCAGTTTTCCCAACTAGTTGCTTTTCCTTCTTCGGCAACAGAAAATGTTTTCCTGTTGGGTTTGCAATGAAAAGAAAACTAGCCATTCCTCTTCAATCAAACGCATTTTCATAAATGCATTCTGACCTAAGCTTAGTACACAAAATTGTCTGCTGCAACATCCTACCTGTCAATGGCTACTTCAGCTTCAACCATAATAACACACGGGCAAACAACAGACACAAACTCAAAGTAAACTGATCTAAACTCGATTGCAGAAAATACGACTTCAGCAACAGAGTGGTCAATGCCTGGAATTCCCTACCTGAGTCTATTGTTCCATCCACAAACCCCCAAAACTTTAACCGTGGACCTCACTCCATTCCTAAGAGGTCTGCAAGGGGGCGTGCATAAGTGCACCAGCATGCCTACCATCCCTATCCTAATCTTCCCATCTATTCGTATTCATGTATTATGTATATATTTATACCCATTTATACTTATATGTTTATATGTTATGTTCATAAACTTTTTTTTGTTTTCTCATAGATGCTTGACAAACTAAATTAAATAAACTAAATAAATAAACAAAGGCATAAGCCATCATGAGTTGCAGCTCACCTGATCGGATGCAAAAGAGATGCTGGATTTTAACTGGGATGAAGGAGAAGTTTAGGCCCTTGAATAACATGAATTCTTCGGGGGGGGGGAAAAAAAGTATTCCCAGATGCTTTCTAGATTTTTTTTTTTAAACTCTCCTAAGGAACAGAAAGTTCTTCGCCTGCAGTAGCTTTTGAGCTTAAGCGCAATACATTTCCTTGACTGAAGCAGCCGGTTATCTTGAATGGCCAGTGTGGGCAGTTTGAACAATGGAAAGCAAACCTCTAAGATTAAAAACACTTTCAGAGATAACAACACTTCATCCTTGAACAAATGCAGAACTAGCCATGACGTTCAGCATGATGGAAAACCTTCCCTTGTGGAACATCTATTTCTTATGCTGCTGTTTTCAGTGGGAGTTTTAAAAATGTGCAACTCTGACGTGCGGTAATCTGTGAGCTTGGCTTGTTTGCGTGCAGATGTTTCATTAACTAACACACTTCAGTGGTCATTAAGAGTTATGAAATATCAGATAAATGAGATGTGTGCTAGAAAACAACCAACACAGAAAGCCCCCAGGACTTCATGGCCGAACCCTGAGCTACAGATATTTCCTTTTATTTAACAGGTGCATTTTTAGAAGTATAGTCAAGGCTCTGGTTTTCCCAGTTGCAATGTATGGATGTGAAAGTTGTACCATAAGGAAGGCTAAGAGTCAGAGAATGGAGGCCTTTGAACTGTGGTGCTGGAGAAGACTCCTACGAGTCCCTTGGGCTGCAAGGCCATCCAACCGGTCAGTCCCAGAGGAGATCAACCCTGACTGCTCCTTAGAAGGCCAGATCCTGAAGATGAAACTCCAATACTTTGGCCACCTCATGAGAAGGAAGGACTTGCTGGAGAAGAGCCTAATGCTGGGAAAGATGGAGAGCAAGAGAAGAAGAAGGGGAGGGCAGAGAAGGAGGGGGCTGGATGGAGTCACTGAAGCAGTCGGCGTGAGTTTAAATGGACTCCGGAAGATGGTAGAGGACAGGAAGGCCTGGAGGAACATTGTCCATGGAGTCACAGTGGGTCGGACATGACTTCACAACTAACAACAACAAATTTTTAGAAGGTTCCTTCAAATCAGTTTTTGACTCCTGGCAGCTGCCTGGATGAAAACCTGCAGTTTTCTTGGCAAGACTTTCAGAAGTGATTTGCCATTGCCTTCTTGCTAGGGCTGAAAGAGAAGGGCTGGCCCGACCGGCTTTGGGTGGGACATAGAATTCACATTGACTGTTTCCTGGTATGATTTGATTGCTTATTTGTCCCCTATGACTATTATTAAGTGTCATACCTTATGATTCTTGGCAAATGTACCTTTTCTTTTTATGTACACTGAGAGCATCTGCACCAAAACAAATTCCTTGGTCTAATCACACTTGGCCAATAAAGAATTTGTTCATTCGTTCATTTGTTCGTTCGTTCATTCATTCATTCACAGTCTCTTGCTTTCTAGCCAGATGCTTTAACCACATTAACTGACTCTCTACTGTAACTATACATTCAGGAAGTTACACATTTCCTATCAAATGCAAGAAGTCAGGAACCAGAATAGACTTCAAAAACATTACAGGTTTATCTCATGCAACTACACAGAAGAATCCAAACTACTAACAGGCGGCCTGGCTGAGGTGGGGAGAAGGGGAACCAGGCCATGGAAGTACACACACACAGCCCTTGTGAGCAGGTGGCCCAGGTACAGCTTTACTTGTGTGAGCAGTAGGCCAGCACGCACACATGTAAGTGCCCGCCGGCCTGCGTTGAGCTGCATGTGTGTGCCTACATGTGTGCTCCAGCCAGACACTTGTGTGGCCCAATTCTGACTAGGTCATGGCCCAGAAGTTGAGGTCCCCTTTCTTAGGGTCCTAAATGATTATGCAAGTAGACAGTTCATAGCTTTTTCTCCTGTATTCCTGGTGGTGGGCAGAAGAAGGTCTAGGGGCCTCCTTTTAAAGCTAGTTTAAATTCAGATTAGAATTAGAATAGAATAGAGCTGGAAAGGACCTTGGAGGTCTTCTAGTCCAGCCCTCTGCTTAAGCATTAGAGCATATGCTCCACTTTTCACGTATTTCACAGTCCACACAGAATTTCAAGGTTTAATGCAAACAGAGCAAATGACTTTGTTTCCTGAAAAGGTTTCTCTACCTTTGCCTGTCCTTTATAACTTACGGGAGAGGCAATCACTTCCCAGCCTTACTTTGCCCCTTTTGTCTCAGCTGCTCTTGCCTTCTAGCAGCTCTGTGCACACGCGCACTGGGAACAGGCTCCCCTTGTTCCTCTGCCTCGCTGCTGCCAGACTCTGGAGGCTCCAAAGGCAGCACCCCATTTCCAGATGTTCCTGGCCCCATCTCTGCATCGGACACAGGACTCTCGTCCAAGTCCTCCCCAGACTCCTGGACTGATCCCCGTTCTTTCCCACTGTCCAATTCCGCTGCCGGCAAACCACAACATACTTATTGTGATGACCCAGGATGGGATACAAAATAAACACAGTCACAAAAAACAGGTGAAGCCCCTTTTATTCCTTCACTTTGCTTCCAAGCTCCAAATATCCTTGACTGGAGGAAAAAAAAAAACTCCCACACAAGCAGTTACAAGGAGGAGGAAATGCCATTTAAATTATAAAGAGTAAAAAACAACACAAACCAGGCAAGATAAGGGCTTGAAGACGTCCACAGATATCAGAACACACACTGGGAAGGACGCCAAACTCAAAGAGGAACAATAAACTAGAGATATTTCAATGCTTTGTTTCCAGCACTGGCCCACACGCATGTCCATCCTTTTATCACTGTCACAGCTATAGCCCATGAAGAAGATCAAGGCCCTCTCCTCCCTAGTAGACCACGTCTCTCCCTTATCCTCTCCTCCCTGTGTGCCCTAGGATGGATAGGGGATGGGCATGGGTCCTCTTTTGACTGCCTAGCCGGACTCTGCCCTTCCCCAGCTTCCTCCATAACCTCTGGAGCCCACTTTCACTCCCTGTCAGCTGTTCCCCCTCTCCCCCAGAGTCAGTCTCCACCAGGGGCATGGCACTTATACTTGTTTTCTCATACATGCTTGACAAACTAAATAATTGAAATAAATAAAAATAAATAAGTCACTGGGAAACAACCTCAGCTACTCATCTTAGTCCTGTGATAAATCAGTGAAACCTCAGGTTTTTTCCCCCTTCTCCACCCCACTTTGTCTCTTGGGAAGAGATGTACCTTTCAAGTGGTCTAGTAGAAGTCTTCTCTTTAATTTTTTGAACCTCCTGAGGACCCGAGACAGGAGCTGGTGATGGGAACCTTTTTGTCACCATCCACCTCTCTTCTTTCCCATCAGAAGTTAGGAGGAAAACCCACCAAGTAACGTTGGAGGGAGAGGCGAAGTTTTTGAAGTAGGGATTGTTGCATGCCAGTTGCAAGGGGATCCTTCAGAACTCTCCACCCACACCTTCCCCCAAATGGCTTTTCCTTCCCAAAGAGAATCTGCAGAATTTCCCATCTGGGCTTGTGAACAGGCAGCTTCTATCGTCAAGCAGTGGAATAAATTCTACTACAAAGAGTCTCTCCAGGCAACGGTTTCTATGGAAACCCGGAACTTGTTCTGCATCACCAAAAATGCAGGAAGAAAACCCGAAGAAAAGGTCTCAAAAGGCCTCGGACCAAACCTGTCACTGAAGGGATTCACAAAACATTTGACCATGGAGTCCAGAGTCCAGAGTCTGCGATGAAAAAGGCAGGCGCGGAAACAGAATCTGGGCTAGTAGAACCAGGTCAAAGCCCACCAACCATCCTTCTCAAGATGGTCCCTGCCTTGTCATTCTTTTTGGTACCTCTGTCTGTGTTGTGCCTCTTGCCATAACACTTTCCTGATCCCCAAGTTAATTTTGCTGAACATCAGAGAAGCTGTGAATTCCATCTTATTCCAATATGAAACTTGTTTTTAAAAATAAGTCACGGTTAAGAATATATATTTCTTCTTTTTCTCCCTCCCTCTCTCCCTCCCTCCCTCTCTCTCTGTCCTCTCTCTCTATTTTCTCTTTTTCTCTCTCTCTCTCTTTTATCTCTTTTTTCTCTCCTCTTTCTCTTCTCTCTCTCTTTCTCTTTCTTTTCTCCCTTTGTCCTCTCTCTTTTCTCTTCCTCTTTTCTTTCTGCTTTTCTATCTCTTTTCTCTCTTTCTCTCTCTCTTTGTCCCCTTTCTTTTCTCCTTCTCTTTTCTTTCTGCTTTTCTCTCTCTTTTTTCTCTTTTTCTCTCTCTCTTTTTCTCTCTTTGTCTTTTCTCTCTCTCTCTCCCTCCTTTAATACACAAAGTTGAAGCATTGTAAACTATTAAGGAGGAGGGGGAGAGGAAGCAGTGTTGCCATTTGCATCCTTCTAAATTTTTTAGTGTACTGTTTTATATTTTAACATTCTATTGTACACCAGCCAGAATCTCTTTCTGAAGGAAATAATGTTATGTTATGTTATGTTATGTTATGTTATGTTATGTTATGTTATGTTATGTTATGTTATGTTATGTTAACAAAATCTAGATGGCCACCAGATGGCAGCCCAGCAATACAGACAACAGGGTTGATTTTTTGCAGCTGGAATTTGGTATCCCTATACTCCCCAGTTGAAATATGACACATCCTCTCAGGGTCTAATGTTGCTGGATTCTAATTGCATTTAAATTGGAAGTGAGAGTGCCAGCATTTGTGGGATTTTCCCCAAAGTTTATTGCTCCTGGAGGGGATTACAACTGGGTACTTTTGGAAACCAGAACTGTGCTAACATCCTAGCATTCTCCTCTGGAAGAAACTTAGCTGCTGAGCCTAATGCAAACCTAGCCTGTAGGCCTAAATAAGGGTTGCAAGCAGAAAGAGGCCCCGGTTTTATTAATCATCTTTAGAGCATCTTAAATTTACGGATAGACTTGAGTTCAGCCAAGTGGAATAAATTCCATGTAGGGCCTTGATGTCTGATAGAAGGAAAGGCAGCCCAGTCTCTGGCATGAAAGCAAGATCCTTTGCCATTCTCACAATTTTTACCAGTGGTTCAGAGCTCTTTAGTTTGGGAATTAAAGGCAGACCCTCATTTGCCACTCCTTAGCCTGTTAACTTTTAAAAGAAACAAGATAAATCTTGAGCAATGCATGTTTAAGGGCAAAGTCCATCTTACAAAAAAGACGCATTCCGGCTGGTTTTCCTGATTCTAAATAAAATATTGGTGGTTTCCCCCATTTTTTCTGACTAATTCTTGTAGGAAGTTAGTACCTACCACTCTCCTGGAAAAATGAAATATCCTAGGAAATATTACAAAGGCAGAATATTTCCCCTAAAAAGAGTAGAAACTCAGAAGCAGAAACTCACCTCAGAAGCAGAAACTCAACCCCACACCTTTGCTAATGGACCATTACTCTGGCCTAGGATGGTCTATTTTACATAACAAAGTTCTACTCCAGGTAGACCTATAATAGGAATTGTCCAAAGCCCTTTCATTACAACATCATCCAGCAAGGCTCAACCAAGCCTGGAGAATTGGCCCCATGGTTATCTGACAACCAATCAGAATACAAGCTCAAATTCAAATCCCAACAGAGGATATAAAACAATTGCACAGCCCTTCTTTCTTCACCCAGGCATGTGATCCTGTCCACCATTCAACCATCTTTCCAAGCAGTCACCATGTTTCCAGTGTAGAAAACTCCATGAAATTTATTTCCACCTGGATTTTTTTATTTTTTATTTTGGCTTAATATAGATTTTTAATAACTTTGGACAGATAACCATATTGTTGGAAGACCCCTCCCTCAAAAGAATAAAATATTTTAGGATATTTAAAGAAGGCTATATATATATATATATATATATAATATATATATATAATATATATATATATATTTATATTTATATATATATATATTGTGCTGTTTAGCTTCCTTCGGGTATTATCCACGTCATTGTAGTTTGTAGAAGGTGTAGCTCATTGTAGTCTGTTAAAGTTGTGTAGCAACGTTTCAGCAGAATCTCATCTGCATCATCAGGCTTCTGAATGGAAGTGTGTCTCACTTCCTCGGTTTTCAAATTTGAGTCGCTGTCTATTCTGATTGGCTATTAACCCTGGGTCTGGTTCATTGGACTTGGAGTTTGATTGATGTTGGTGTTTTGGTTCCTCTGTCTGTTTGTGGCTTGATTGGCTGGCGCACTCTGTCTTTGTGTTGGAGGCTTGTCAATGCTGCTTGGCTTCGTGAAAGGACGAGCTGCTCTTCATCAGCAAGCTGGGTTTCACCTGCGGTGCCTGGTGGGGGGTGTTTGAGTTGAGCATAGGGAGTCTGTCTGTGTTCAGGTGGGTTTTGAGTTGGAGGCCATCAGAGGGGTCTGTCTGTGTCAGGTGCTTTGTCTTGTTTTGTGGTGTGGAGATCTTTCTATTTGAAAGTGCAGGCTTCCAAATGATTGACAGTCTGCTGGAATCATCTCTTCTATTCATGCTGTCAGGTCTTTTTTTCAATCTCTATGGCTTCTTGATGATTCTGTGGCTGGGTGTTTCTATAGTGGCTAGGGTTTTGGTGCCCTTGAAGTTGATGTTGTGACCTGTTGTTTCGTTGGACTAGTGAGGAGGTGTGTTCCCAGCTTTTTTACTGCATTTTGTGTTCATCTAGGCGGGTACTTATTCTTCTATGGTCTGTCCAATGTATGTGGCCGGCATGACGTACAGGAATTTCGTATATGCCTTGGTTTTCCAGGTCAATTTTGTCTTTGGGTTCCTCAGGATGGCTGCTATTTTTTGTCTGTTTTGAAGCAGTCTTGATGTGATGCCTTGTGTAGTATCTTACTGATTTTATCTGTAGTACCTCTATGTAGGGCAAGACAGCTGTTCCATAGGTCTGTTGGTCTTCTAGGTCTCTGTATGTTTTGGTGTGTTTTTGTGGATCAAGCTGGTGATTTTGTTTTTGTGAAGCCATTGGCTGTCAATACTTCAGTTCAGGGTCATAGTTCAGTCTTTATATGTGTCTTATCTTGCAGGCGTTTTGGTTCTGGTAATTAGTGTCTTCGCCACAGAAATTTATCTGTGCTGGGTTGGTGGGATTTGGGCATTGAGGTAGCGGTTGGTGTGTGTTTCTTTTGTATATGGTGTTGTCCCAGTGTGCCATCGTTCGTTTTAGTAGATTTACATCTAGGATGGTGTTGTTTGTTTATTTCCGTTTCCATGGTGAACTTGATTTTGGGCGTGTGTGTTGTTTAGGTGTGTTAGGAAATTGTTTAGGTTTCTTTTCCATGGGCCAAATCACAAATGTGTCATCGATGTATCTTAGCCAAGTTTGGGGTTTGTGGGGTCGACATTAGCCAGGGCTCTGGATTCGAATTCTTCCATGAACAGGTTTGCAATGACGGGTGACAGTGGTGATCCATAGGGGCTCCTTCAATTTGCTTGTATCTTTGTCCTTTGTATATGAAATATGTGTTGGTTAGGCAATTTCATATCTCCTC